>JAQGAU010003555.1:0-12991 GCA_034698045.1 Paramacrobiotus richtersi
CTGTTGTGGGCTGCGCGCGCGCTGCGGGTAAACAATGACCTGATCACTAGATAGAGCAATCCCTTGTCAATCACATGTACCTGATGCAATAACTGTATACAACTTCGATTTCGTGCAAAAAATTGTCCGGTAGAACCATCCAAAACGGAACCCATTGGGTGTTCTTTCCCCTTAATAGTTATACCACATCTTAAAGGCTCCACTAAGTGTTAACATAACTGATCATTTATTTAATGGCTATAGTAATTTTCTGCGACATTTTAGCATTTAGATTATGGCTGCCAATTGCCGTCAGCTGTATATTAATCCAACATTCTTCACAAATGCAAGAAAAGAACGTACGCCAAAAAAACAGCCAACCAGTTGTAAAATATACCTGTTTCTGGAAAGTGAAGTCGACAATCTGTGCACGTTGCACGGTATCCACAGTTAGACTGTCAATAGTGCTACGGCGCCTGCGACCGCTGGTAGTAGTGTTGCTACCTTTGTTGAACATGGCAAAAAGAGCAGCGAGGGCGTCGGTGACCTTGTTGCTCCCACTAGTTCCTGTAGTCACACTGCTGGTATTTCCGGTAGTACTGCCGCTGGTAATAGTGCTGTTGGTTTTTGTAGAATTACTGGGGGCAACCGCGGTTGCACCGCCAGTGGTACCAGTAGTACCAGTGGTACCAGTAGTTCCTGTAGTAACGCCAGTGTTGTTTCCTGTAGTACCGGCAGTGTTATTTCCTGTAGAGCCAGTGGCGATAGTTCCGGTTGTACCTCCAGCGCTACCACCAGTAGTGCTGCTACTGTTAGCAGTGGAACTTCCGTTGCTACTTCCGGCAGCAACGCTAGTGTTACCACCGGTAGCGGTGGAAACGTTGCTGGCGCTTCCGGTTCCGGTTGTACCTCCAGTAGAACTGCTAGTAGCAGAAGTTCCATTGTTACTTCCAGCAGAAGCGCCAGTGTTACCACCGGTAGCGGTAGAAACACTGCTGTTTGCGGTTCCGGTAGCAGCGCCACTGGTGGTTGCGTTAGTCTGGACGGTGTTACCTGCGAGAGAAGCGGCACTATTGGTCCCACCGGAGGTTGCAGCTACGCTGCTGGTGCTGGTTTTGCCACTCGTCAGTTTGCTAATAAAGCCTTCTATAAGGGATTTAATGTCGCTGCCTCCAGCCGCGGCGGTGCTGCTGCTACTGCTTGTGGAGCCGGTAGTTTTATCCTGTCCAAGGCTGTTCAAAATGGACGCAAGGACGTTGGTTCCAGAGGAGCTACTGCTGCTGGTGGCGGCAGTGTTATCTTTGCCATTAATGTTGCTGAAAAGGGACGCAAGGCCGCTGAGTCCGTTAGAACCGCTGCTTCCACCAAGGAGGCCGCTAAGAACACTGGCAATACCATTAGATTTGCCTACTAATTCGAGGTCGGGGAGTGGTAAATGAAGTTTGTTAAATAATATTCCACAAATAATAGAGCCGATAGGGCCACTGCAGAATTGATCCTCATCTTCGAGTTCTTTAGCTGCAAAATAAGTTGCCCATGAATCCTAACCAACCGTCTACACACTCAAAAGATGTACAAATGGCGTTTCGTACTGAGAATAAGGGTCAAAACCTGGGATGCAGCCGTCTTGCAGGTGCAATCTGGGCATGCAGTGCACTTTGTGCATTTGCAGTCCGTACAACCCGTACAAGCGGGACACGTCGCGTCCGGACAGGCCGGCGGTGCAATGCAAGCTGCTGGTAGGAGAAGCTTGGGGCATTGTGGAACTTCTGCCAGCGACGGGCATGATAGACTGACGGGCCTGCAGGAGTCTTCGTATGCCCGCTTGGAGCGGCCGATATCGGTGTGCTGCTCTTCAGCGAATGCAGTGGAGTAGACGAAAGAAAGTATCTGAAGAACACCAATGTTCTTGTTTGTTAAACTAAATAGTTTACGATATGCATTTCATACAAATTGATGATATATGCGCTTTTATATTGTTTTGGATTGTAACTAAAGCTTTTAGAAAGAATGTGTTCTGCAGCTTGATTCTAACTAAAACACGGTAATTTTCTTACCGATAGGACTAACAATGCAGAGCCAGCACTTCTGGGCCGCATGTTGACAACAATAAATAATTTAAGCGTTTGCTAATATAATATTCCGAAGCAGCATAATAACGAGACAGGGTCACGCCGGACTATGAGAATAGCGCTGATATGAAAATGAGATTCACATTGTGGAATCGGGCCACGCGGGAGAGTACGGGCTTTGCAGCGTAGCAATCACAGAAAAAACGAGATCATCGACATCGATCAGAAAGTCCACGTGTGGTACAGCGCCAACAGGTCACTGATTGTTTGTGTTTCGAACGTTCTTATCAAGCGTGTGTTACCACTCCAGCAAAAAATCCTTCGATCTTCTGATAGTGTCCGTTTACCGGAGTCCCGACTATCAGACGGCTATCGTCCTTGAACTTTTTCATGAGATATTCTGGTACAGTAGTACGTTCATTGAACCGTGAAAAAGTAGGAGCTGACAGGCGATGGACGGAGCAGCCGTTTATGCCGGCTGTTTCGTGCGAGTAACATTACCATTGATCAATGTTACTCGCACGAAACAGCCGGCATAAACGGCTGCTCCGTCCATCTGGTATCACTAAAGATTGCACCAACAGTACTTCATGAAGTACTGTTGGTGCAATCTTTAGTGATGCCAGATCATGGAGATGTAATGGTTTGAAAGATTTATTATGTTATGCTAACTGACAGGACTATACACCAATTCAGATATTAGCTAGAAGTAATCAAAACGCTGATCAGTGAACTGGGCGGGACCGTGGGAGATCAAGCGAGGGAAACATGCACCACGGACGTACGGCGGACGAGTTTTCAGTTTTCGGCAGAACGCAGACGCGGCGAATGCGATCAGTGACGTGACTTTACAATTAAGAACTAAACTAACATGTAATTACCATAAACTAAGGTTACTAAAGATCAGTGCTGTCCCTGGTCATTGCTAACGCTGCAGCTTTCAGGACGTTGACGTCGTCGTGTCTGACCCATGGAAATGAGCTTAGTAGGCCATGAAACTTGCTCCGGATTGAAACAAAAGAGGGTGTCATTCTACTTCATGGAGCGAATTATGAATGTCTGCTCAAAACACAAGGCTGTGGTAAAAGATGCTGAGGTCATGAGTACATAATCATGAGTACATGGGCGAGAGACCAGCGTTCGCTTTACATCATAAAATTACATGCGTGAAGATTAGTGGTGACAATCGTGAATACCTGGAAATTTGCAGTCCCAGAAAAAACACGTTTGCCAGCAAAGTGGGCCCATTTCTTGCACATTCACTTAATGGCAGAGTACGATATGAGTAACATCGGGTAGGAATATGTCTCTATACGCATGCAAAATGCGAAGCCGAATCAGATGCGTACAGTTGGCGAAGAACCTTCAAAGATATGGCCTCGTGAGCCGTAACGAGTCGCTAAATCGCGTCATCGTTCTTCATTTGGATTTCCTTCAAATTTATTTACTCTCAGTGTATGTACCATATCTGGAGCCAGACTTCCGAAATCATTAGACTCTCAATCACTAGACTCACCACTGATATCAAGAACTTTATTAAATTACATCAACACGAATGCCATAAGGGTTTTTTTAGCGAATTATGATCAATATCATTGCTAGCTGAATGCTAGAACGTGAAACAATAAATTGACATTAAAACTAACATTTATGAAACGATCTAAAGGTGACATGGCTAGGAGGGACGACGCGTTTCCAGGTTGTGCACTGATGTGCACACTACAGGATGGCGTCATCCTGTTCGGCGTTTCCACTCCAACATGGGTCCCCGGCTTTACGATGCGCTCAGAAGCATAAATGCCTTTCCGGCCTGGTAATTGCGCAACCGGCAAATAAAGAACGTCAGCGAAAGAAAGCGCGGTAAAAGCCATTGTACAAATTTTACCGTTGCATTGGCAGGTAGTGTTTCCAGCAAGCAGACCACTTGACCACCGTTCACGTAATAATCGCTAGGGCAGTCTGCCGTAGTTCGAACCTTCAAATCAAACAAGTCAAAACATATCTCCAGCCATACTACCAACCCTGGCTGTGTACTTTGTGCTTTTACAACGGGAAAAATAGTTTCGCAGACGTTTCTTCACAGATTATGCTCATTCTTGACCTTTTGACGAAATATTGTCGCAAAACGCGGACTATCTACTTGCATTAACTATATCTGTACAGTTATTATTCTTACAGTTATTATGTATGAACAGTTATTACTCCATCAGCTGCCTTTTATAATGACGATCAGGAATAAAATATTACAAAATGTAACTTACCTGTTGAGTAAATGCCCTTTTCAATCGTGGAGTCTGCAAAGCAACGCTGATTAATATTTAAGCTTTCCCTTCCGGTTAGCTACAGTAACTTAATGACCGCCTGAAAAAAAGCCTTGAAACAGATAAGCAACACTTTTTATATGTTGGTAATTTGTCAAAATACTCTCGATAATGCTGTTGAAGCTGTTAGGTGCTGCACGTAGTGACTACAGTCGCAGATTAGTAATTCAGACTAACTCAGCTTCCACTTACCGGCTGCTCCGGATCCGGCGGAACGTCTGCAGATCGAAATAAGCTTTGAATGACTTGACTGACTTTACTTAGAGCCGAATTAGCCGATGACGATGACGGCTGCGCAACGGCGCTGGATGAACTTTTGCCGCTAAATAACGACAACAACTGGCTGATGTCCGGAGTCTTGCTGGCGGACGAACTTTGCCCGCTAAATGACGACAACAACTGGGCGATGCCCGAAGTCTTGCTGGGGGACACCTGTCCCGACACTCCGTTGAGGCGGTTGATCAAAGGAGTCAACAGGCCTGTTTTGTCTAGAGTAGGTGTCAAGCCTCCACCGCCGGATTGTTCGTCACCATGCAATGCTTTCAATTCTTTGATAAAGGTGACAATGATTTCTAACAGCTCCTTCACGCACCATTCACTCAAGCCAATCTGGGGGAAGACGATGTTACCTGCAAGAAAATCCTCAGTGGTCTCTGTAGATTTCAGGCGGTCGTGAACGTCTGTTACTGTATAACACAAGGCTGACCAAGTAGTTCTACATGTACAGAGCGCACGAATTTCGATCTGCATCGCCACGTTCATACCAATGTTAAAACGAGAACAAAAGTACTTACACTATTAGAAAATAGTTCGTAGGATTTAGCGCTGCTGTTTACGAGTGGTGCAATCTGTCGTTAATGCAGCAGCATGCTAAATAACTGACCCGAAATGGTACAGGCAAGATTTCACCAGATGTTCATAAACTGCAAGATTCTGCTACAATTTAGTTCTGTTTAACTAACTACAGGGTACGAGATTGTTGACGGTACTGGTACAGACAAATAATAACTTTAGGTGGTCGATTAGCTTGCTCCTTTCCGTCTAAGACATTCAAAAAATAAGATCTATCTTTATAAGAATAAGTCGCTCGACAGTGATGTAGTAACTTTGTTCATATTGTGCTTTGTACACATCGTTAGAACTTACAGATCAGCAAGCTGAGCATCTCCGCCAGTCCTCCGTCACAGTCGCACTCCGGGCATTTTGGACACTCGGGACAGGTGCATTTCGGGCACACCGGACACTGGGGACAGGTCACTTCGGGACAAGCTGGAGGAATCGGACAAGACGGCGGAGTGGGGATCGTGGGGCACGGCGGGATGGCGGGCAGCGATGGGCACTCCAAATTGATCGGGCAGTTGTTGGCGGTATAAGCGGTCATGTAGGTGGACTTTGGATAGGAATGACTGCCCCGTCCGTCGCTGTAGGAACGGTTGGAGTACGAAAAGTTTGGCCGGTCGCGTCCATTGTAATCCCTATCGGGACTACGATCGTAACCACTGCTGGGGGGTCTGTTGTTCCGGTAGTCGTTGGATGAGTGGGAGCCCCGGTCGTTATCTCTGTAGTTGTAATCCGGTGCTGATCTGCAGAGTAATAACTTAACTTTCGTTCACGGGAATGACGTAGATGAGTAAAACATTGCTGAGTTTAACTGGCATATAATGAATATTTTGTGAAATTTTTATTATTATTATTACACCACGAAAGTAGCCAGAATCATACTTAAAGACTTATTGCTTATAGTTATCTGTATATCTTGTTAAGTTTTGCTACAGCAATAAGTACGGTATGTTTACTCATAAGACAGTATTAAGCAAATGAATCTCAAAGATAGTTTGGACGCATTTACCAGTAGATCACATAAAGTACATGCCAAGGGTTACTGAACTTTATTAGAAACATTAGCATGACGTAAGGATGCCATGACGCACCGTTGGTAGTTGTTGTCGGAACGTTGTCCATTTCGGCCGTTGACTGCATAACGGATCGACTGCCGTGTGTAAAAAGAACAGTTTAAATTTTGTCTGCATGTTATTACATATTCCAGGCAAAACGAAACTAGCCACAAAAATTAGTGTATCATAATTATAATCAAAACACAACCCTAGTCTTAATAATTTCTCTGTTCTATTGCAACCTAATTAACGAGGAACATCTTACCGGTATAAACAGACAACCAACGGTCAGAGTCCATAGTATATGCATCTTTCCGATGCTCGGATTCTCCTCAATACAAGCAACTCGTGCTGAAACCAGCCAGAATTACATCTGAACCCAACGAGTTTATATTATTTAGTATATTTTTGCCAAAAATCAGCGATTGCATAAAGTTTACGCTAATCAGCGTAAACTTCGCTCTAGTTAACAACAGAAGCTGTAGCGGACTAGCTGTATGTGGTCCGTTACGAACATATCGGAACTGCAGAACTAATGCTAAGGGATCACACAGTTGCGCTTGGCGGATGACAATCAGGAAACTTCGGCGCAGAGGACGACAATGAATCCTTTTTTTATGTCACGAACGCTAACTACAAAGGTGACACAGTTCCGATCCCCTTTGCATGTTCGTTTACCTTGTACGCCGTCGCACGGGAGTGTGAGGGGCAAAGTACGACGCCGTGGACCGTACCACATACACACACACTGCACACAAAAAAGTTGTACCATAATCGATAAGGTGTGCACTCGTATAGTGTACATATGAGTTTTTATTTTGGCTCGTGGGACTAGAACTACAGGTTACTGAAACTGTAACGGAGCTTGGCCGAAAGGTTTTGGTTTAAACTGCTGACATACTGCTTTATCCGATTGTTAAACTGTTAGTCATCATCAACCAAACCTCTGTCACACTGACTAATAACTAACCAACATGAAAACTCGGTCAAGCTGCATACCGGTATTTATTTAGTGGCAGTTTTCGAACAACAGGCACAATTTTTGTTTGTTAGAGTGTTAGTCGTCTGTCTGTCTTCGAATGTTGTCGATGTTGGGTTTTGGGTTTTCTTTATACTGCAAGTAAATGTGATCGAACGATGCGGGTTGAAGTTTCATTTTTCCGATCACTGACAACTGGGAGAAACTTCACTATAAATAAACTGTAATGTTAACACTCAATTTCACAGTATCACAGTAACGAACTAATAAGCTATATTATGTCAACGTGACAGAATTATCCAGCGCACCGTGAACCTACCGAAACTAATGACGCAAATTTCCTTCAGTAATCAAGAGCAGGTTACAATATTGTGCAATTAATCCCACCGAAGCTTGACGAATAATGTGTGTGCGGTATACCTAGCCACTGCTGTCCGCTCGGGATCTTTATTGAGCATCTTTTGGATTGTAGAAAGCAGTCTGCTTCTCCATTGGATCATAATAGTTGTACACAACGACGTTACTGTCCTGCAGATTATCCACAGTGAATTTCCGGTATCCAGTGAAGACTATACATCTCTCCTCTTTGGTCAACTGCGAACAAATTAGCGTTATCTTATATGTGCGATTTCGATAAATTCTTTCGTTAAATACGAAGCGCAGAGCTTTAAACTTAACTTTGGTCGGTTTGGATTGTCGATTTTCCTAATGCTACACGCACGTATGTGTTACTTTAGTTTTAAAGTAATACTTTTTGAAAAAACAAGATTTTGTAAGAATACGCGAATTAAATAAGAACGTGTTACGATTACATCAAAAAGGAAATTACAGCATACTTTGTCAAAGTATAGGACCAATCTGGTGTCATCATCTTCCACATCAACGCGGGACAAATCTTGCACAACCCCTTTCAGTTTCTTTATTTCCTCTTCATCGACTTGATACCCAGATGGCAACGTGGCTTCCATAACGGCCATGTTACTTTCATTTTGGCCTTGATAGCTGTAAGAACGCTGTTTGTACACCAGATCGGATTGTTATGGGAACATTTAGGACATACTTTGTGCAGAACTTTAGAAGGAGCTCGGTGTTGCCCTTGGTAACCTTTGTAGTCACAGCAAAGCCCTTCTCGTTGGAAGTGTTTCGCACATAGTAAATCCATGAAACCTGCACTAAAGCAGTGCCTTTTCCAGAAGCTTCCACGAAGACGTGGTTGTGGAACCTTTTCGGCTGCAATTTATGACGGTTAGTTCACTTTGTTTTCGCGGGCTAGCCGAAAAACACCTTTTCCTACCTCGGATGTTTGCAGCACCAATGCGTTTTCGTCCTTGATGCTGAAATCGTTCTTATGATCATCGGCGGTAACGTGCACAGTAATATCACGGTCCTTGCTTTGCGCCAGTTGAGCGAACTCGGAAATAGCTTGCAGACCAACAACGGTATCCTAAACGTTAAACAAAGTGTTTTGATCGATTTAACAGTTACTACATTGAAATTAGGTTAAAATTAGGACAATTACTTTGATGGTTGTCTACAGCTGCATTGGCCCTATAAATATTTACATATTCTAGCATTTTAATAACACGCTACTACAATGCGGCTGGTTCAAGACTAAACGAACTGTAGTTTGGTCTGCAGTTAATCGTTATTCCTGTACATGTGCACCACACAATGCTTCAACCAACCAAAGAATAACACAAGCATCATAAAACGTGGATCATTAATCTTTGGTTATTTGAATGTTACTATCCATAAAACTGGATAATTATATTTTGCACGAACCTGCGATGTCTGGAATCCTCCCTGTTCATTACGCTTAGACAACAACCAAGCCAAAATGGGGAATCCTCCCTCGACATCCTTCTTTCGGATGGCCGACAGCAAAGCGTAGGCGGTCATTTCCACATCCTTAGCCGGCAGTTTGTATTCCCAGTGGTATTTGCCATAACCCTGAACCTCGATTTCTCGCTCCTTGGCCCAGTGTTTGGTGCCGTTGGCCACGACAGCCAGAGCTTCCAATCGGCTGGAAGTAAATTCTACACCATTGCTCCCGGCGAGCTGCAGGGCAAAGTTGACAATGGAGAGAGCATAAGGATCGCTGGCAATGTGTTTGGATTGGGCTTCCAGGTAACGCGTGGCATTCAGAATGTTTGCAGAGTAGTTGCCCATCGACTGTGCTTCGATCAGCGTAATCAGGACGTATGCGGTCAGTGCTGTACCCTTTCCGGCACCACCCTGCAGCTGACGGTCGAACACCTTGCCAACCTCCGGGAAGGAGCCGTTATCAGCTTGCTGGCGCACTAACCAGTCCAGGGCTCCGGAAATGACGTTGGCATCAATGGTAACGTACTCTTTAGCCTGGAAGAAAGTGCGAGCGACGAAAGCAGTCAGGAATGTTGATCCGCTAACGTCTTCACTGAATGCGCTGTATGAGTTGTCGTAGTGCTTAAAGGTCAGTTGCCGCTGGTATCCTGGAAAATTACCACAGTGAAAATCGAAGCAGATCAAATGATGCCAACGCCGTTAATATTCAGATTGCTTCATATATAAGCGCAGGTACAAAAAAATCTCCTTAGTATCTACATCCTCCGTTCCGCAAAATCCGTACCCACTATGGAGGTGTACACCATATAGAGTTCCTGTCCCTGAAAGGGGGGGGGGAGCGGGTGACCAGGGGGGCACCCCAACAAATACAAATTAGCTACTAATATATGTAGATTGCATTATTTAACATCGTTTGATGAAATTGAAAATCGAAAGTGACATTAAACGATGATTGGCGAATGTTAATATCAAAACTCTGCATAGCGTACATCGAAATACATAGGTGGAAAACGAAACCGATTTTTAAAAAACATCATGTACGGTGTATTGTACACTTTGCGGAGGCCAATATACAGTGTATATTACGGTGGCGTGCAGAAGCGAAGTGTACACTACGTGACTACCACACTATAGAGGTGTACCCTCTGTGGAGCACTGCCCCCATGCTATAGTCTGTGGTCCGCGCCGGTGCAAACAAAATCGTACACTGTAGGGAGTAGTATACGGTATGGAGGTGTATACTAACGGAGGTTTTACTGTATTCGGATAACCGATTTGTCGATTCATAACAAACCACATAGTCAAACTACTAAACCTGAACGAAATAATTGCACTGTCATTCCAAATCCTTGGATCTATATGCCGCAAAATATTTCCCAGACACCATTGTGTTTTAATCTCTTACCACTTCGCATGTTACGCAGCAGATTTTCGCGCGTACGCTCATCCAATCTGTCAGCGGTTTTCAGGTACTTCATAACGAACACGTTCGGCGCGAATAAGGCCATATTCTGTTCGCCACATCCGTATGGTAGTCTGATCAAGTTATCAATTCCATAAATGGTCGGTCCCAAAACGTCACCTGTTGTGAAGTCGACAGTTGGACACAGATACCAAAACAAGCGTTATACAAACCTACCAATAGCAGTGAACACAAGTTTTTCTGATCCTTCGACGCGAGAAGCATTGGGAAGTGGAATCAGGACATCGGCAGAGAAGGACGTCTCCTTCCGCAGATCGATAAACAATGGCGCATTAAACTGCTGACGAACTCCTTCGGGTTTGACTTCCAGCTTACGAACCAATGCGTCTCCGGCCATATCAGCAACAGCGGTCGCCTTAATATTGATTTCGCCGGCCACTTCCGCTTTAACGGGGAAGTTGACAGAAACGGAGCTTTGTGATTTCACTGAAACTTGCTTTGTTCGGGGAGCTGCGGTGAATTTGTTGCCATTAGCATCTTGTCCGCTGATCTCCAGCGTGACCTGGGCATTTTGATCCTGGCCGAGGTAGTTGAATACGAGCACTTCTAGCTGGGCAGTTTCACCACGGACGATGCTAAATGGAAGGTTGAGTACGGCGAAGAACGGGCGGAAGATTTTCAGCTAAAACATAGAAGTGCCAGTTAGGAAATTAGGACATGCATAACCGGGATTTCGTTACCATCGGTGGTTCCTTGGTAATGCCGAGACCGACTTCGTTGTTCATACTGAAAGCAGAGCACACCCAGCTGGTGATGGTGTCCGGAATATCGCGAGTGATTTCAATGGAACCGTTCTCACTAAAAGATTCGCGGGTTACGGAATATTGTTGTCTTATTATGTTGCGAAATTTATCGTTCTGCCGCAGTTGGTTCTGACAGGATCTGTCTTAGTTTCAAGCAGACTAGAAAGCAGGACGAATACAAAATGAACAGTTGTAAAATACCTGTTGAAAGTTTCATACAAGAACGTTTCACGGAAATCTTGTCGGATTCGCGGCTCAGCATTTTCGGAACGGGTCCAGCTTTTGCTTTTTTCCGGTGCCGGACTCATTTCCGTTGACACTGCCACCATAGGATATACGTTCAAACAACATTTAACTTTCGCTTAATATTCTTCTGACATTACGTATACTGCGGTTTAATCCAGCTCGTCGACCTGTGAGGTTAGCAGATTTTGGCAAGAGTTCAGCATCGACATTAGTTAGTTAGAACTTAGAAGCATAAGCCATGACTTTTATTTACTTAGCTGCACCGATTACCGGTACATGAGAACATGGAGGTGACAAGGGAATATGCGGCGACAAAAAGGGAGCAAAAATATCTTTCGAATCTGCCTCTTCGCTTCTGATCTACTGTATACACCGGCACTGTAAAGATTTAAGTCAAGATTAAATTGTCTATGCAACCTCTTCTGCGGCATCCCAAACCTCCAGGAGGAATTTTAAAAATGAAAAAACATGTTGAAATTGCATCGAAACTTGTTTTCGACACCAAATCGTCGAATATGTTTCCTGATATTCTGAAAACGGCTTGTTTCGTTTTAGGAGCAAAAGAGGGGAATCTGCTGTCATCGCGCAGTGAACTGATTCGGCTATAGCTCTGTATCTATATTTGCTGAGTAGAGACACCGGAATAATCCGGTTATTCTGCAGAATGTACATACGCACCAGTAGGGTTCCTGGACGCCGATGCATATGATGAGCTAGATGATGATCGAGATCCGCTGCTGCTACGTGATCCGCCCCCACTACGTGAGCTGCTGGCCCATCGCGATCCTCCTGTTTGTCGGTGGGTGCTGTAGTATCGGTCATTATCCGCGTCCTTGGGATTGCCAGGAATGGCAGCATTGCTCAGCACAAGCAATCCCGCTTGCTGAATTTAAAATGCAATAAATTACAAATTTAAAATATATAACAGCACACTATGTGCAGTAATAAATATGCCTGCTGTTTTATTGCAGAGTACGTATACGTAATGCGTCATATGTTGTTAACTTGTCACACAGGAACCTACTTGAAGGAACTGGAAAACAGAGCCTCCATTAGGGAACTTAAATCGACTGGAACCGAAGGCATTCTCGAAGGACCAGGAATCGCTATCAAACGCACCGAACGCGCCGGTGATCTACAGAAAACAAAGCATCGTATAAACACAACGAAAACTGTTGGCTGCCGGTTCCTTACATCTGATTCGTAAAGATCGTTCCCTTTCCTAAGCAACAACAAGCTTTGGTCCATTGCCATCAATCCGACAAATGATTTGGGAGCGGTCTCAATCTTAATGCTGGCGCGTTCGCCGGGTTCAGCATAGTCGGTGCGGTTTTCAGGCCTCACTGTGATGGTGACCTACACACAATAAAAAATAAACTTAAGGGCGAAAATGCTGTTCGCCGAGTTGTACACAAAGAACTTACGTTGTTTTGAATCAGACCGGACACT
>JAQGAU010003556.1:0-12991 GCA_034698045.1 Paramacrobiotus richtersi
CAAAGTAGTATCCTTCGTTTGCATAGACGAAAGACGTTTCTTGGCCGTAGCTGACGAAGTCGATGACAACGGAGGCAGGTTTGGTCGTCAGCAGTAAATACCAAACTGAACTGACACTGCGGGAACGATAGTTTATAAGCGTACGAGGAAATGCATCGCACATGTAAAAATAAAGTAAACCGGGCAGATATTGTACCATTTGCGTAGGCATATGCAGTGTTTTGCGAACGGTGTTGCTTGTTTATTGTTAGTGCCTTATATAATTACCGTTTTGCTCTGAGCTGAGAATGAAAATCCAAAGACAATAAGACTTCGGACATCACTTCGAACGGTAGAATGCCGGCTGACGCTTCGCCCTCCTGTGTGAACCCGTGGAACACATTCAGTCCAGCTGTATATTTGACGAAATATAAGTATGTGAATATAAATTCGCATGTGGTCTAATGTGTGACAGAGTAATTATGTGGGCTGATGTTTTAATAGCTATAAATTATATAAAATATATATTTTTTGCTTTTACGCCCAACGGGCAAGCCGTATTTTCGTAGTACGCAAATCAGGTCGTGACAAGGCAACGTTCTTAATACGTACATGTCGTCATTAATGTGAAAACTACAACCGCAGATAAATGTGGTCTGCATGTGTCACATGATGCTTATTGCCAGCTGGTGTGACAACAGGTTACTACAGGAAAAACTCAAAATTTTTAATTCTGAAACCAAAATCACAACAGCGTAAGTTAGCTGCAGACTTATGGCAAGAAGTAGACTTCCATCGTAGTTAAGATTACGTACCTCTGACGAAAGTATCGCACATAGTGACTTCCGGTGCTGACTCTTCTTCACATCTTCCTAGCCATTCTTCAGTCCCCAAAGCGAATGTTTGCTCAGATAAAGCTGTCCACTCACGCTGTCCCACTACACCCTCCTTCACTCTCCAAAGATGTAAATCAAAAAGCAGGACCATGATGCTTTCCCTGCCGACGGCAACAAACACCCGAGGGTGTAAACCGATTCCACTTCGCCGAAATCCCGCTCGTTCCACAGCCATGTAAGCCAGACTTCGTATTCGGCGCTCTGAAAATGTTCCAACTGCATCCGATTTCCCCGTATGCACTATTTGCTTTAAGACGGGAATTTCATCCAAATTTCCGCTTTGCCTCAGTCTGCCAAACAACGGTGCCTCGTTAACCGGCAGCGACTGAACCACTTGCCAATGATGTACAACTTGGACGTCGTGGTCATCGTCGCGAACCGCTTCGGTTGTGTTTACGGTAACGCAGCATACATGCAGATTTTCGTATGATGGACGATTCAAAAGTTGTGCTGGGTGGAAAACGAATGGTCCATCCAGTGCGTTGCGCACAGCTACATGCACGTGTAGGGGAGGCGGACGAAGTGGGTACTGGTGAGGAGAACCAAAATTAATTAGGTCATGGTACCAGACGTATTGGGTACTAATCCAGAAAGGAGGAAACTGAGCGCAGCTCAGATCAACGAGCACTTGGTCGATTCCGATGTTTTGCAGATATCCCAAGCACCAGAGGTCACTTTTGTTGTGCAGTTGACCTATGTTGACCAATACAGTATTGCCCAAGTTTGCCTGGCGGCCGTTGTATTTTGGGTATGAAAACGCCATCTAAAAACTCTAACAAAATCCTTGACGAAAACCAAATCCTTTCTGTGGATGAGATTTGGGAACCTTTGCAACAGATCATAAATCAGTCGAAAATGATCCAAACGAAAATAATAGTTTGATGATAGGTTTGCAATAAACATATGTAGCCCACACTCCACAATGAAGTAAAAAGGCTGTTATGGTTTGTCCACAGCAGAGCACCTTGGCAGTGTTCGTTTTTCGCGAGCTTTGTCCACAATGTACAGTACCTTGGCACAATAAAGCACAACTAATGGCAGGTGGAAACCACTGTCTGCTTGAAAACGAAGAGACGCCAAATGTCAGCTACTGGTAACTGACCCTAAAGTACGATCTGCCACAGCCGAATTATTCGATCATAGAATAGTACGACTGAAGAGATAGGGCATCTCTGGCCGGCCTCTTTAATTTCACTATCGAAATAGACATAATAATATTATAGTGTATAGCTCATATTCCGGCTGTTACAGTCTTCTTTGCTGTGGCATCAAAAGGGTAGTCGGCCACAGAAATCTGGGGTATAAAGTTTGTATTGCTCAGTTGGTACGCCTTACGATAATTTCAGGCTATCTAGATCCAGTTCGAGAACAATCGAGACGGCGCCAGCGCCCGGCCGAGTTTTGTTCGTAATAATTCATGGTAGTTTTACCGTGATGTACAGATATGTAATGTGATAATTACAAGCCACAGCCACGCTCCGCGATGCCAGCCTTGGTTTGCGTGTTCTTGCTATTTGCTCCATTATATGGTTTTATTTATCGGCCCCTTCGCAGTTTCTGGTTTTCATTTCACTGCCAAGGGAATGGTGCATTAACAGTATTTCCGTTATACTGGTTTTCTCGTCAAACGGTACTAATAAAAGTAATGAAAACTGTCTGAAAATATTAAGCTTTCACGATTATAGACTTACAGATGTTAGCTTACAATGTAAGGAAGATAGTCAACAATAATAACATGTATGTATGTACATACAACGTCCTTCTCTGAAGTGCACACGCACATAATGGAGGGACGTTGTTCGGCGTACCCCCAGATGTTAAAATTTTACCTGTGGTAGGGTTGGAACTTGGGATGTGAAGCGAAGGAAACTGACAACTATACCGAGAGCTACTGACGTAGCAGGGGCGACGTAAACAAGTTTAGATTTAAAAGAGCTTTGAGATCGTACAAAAATCGGTCACTATTGTCCACAAATCTACACGAAAAGAACTTCCCGCTTTAATACTGATGAAAGATTCTTTGCATTTAACTTTGTGGACAATAGATGACTGATTTTTGTGCGATCTCAAAGTTCTTTCGAATCTCACCTTCGTTTGCTTTCTTATTCAACACACTAAACACTCAGCATAATAATAACAAAGATTAATTTCGTATCTAGACGGGCATTTATTTCGGATCCGGATAGAACACCTTTTCCGGATCCGGGAAGGGTTAACTTCCGCTGCCCACAGCTAGCTCCTGTTCTGTTCTGAACAGCTAACTTCCGTTTAGCGAAGAATTTCGGCTAATCACAGTTAACTTCTGTTAACCACAATTGGCTTCCGGTTACCACAGCTAACTTCAGTTCACCAAAATTAATTTCGGCTAACCACAGTTACAGCCATTTAGCGCTAAAGTCAACGCATAACGAACCGCTGTTTTGCCAAGCGCTGTTTGCCAACGAAGGCCACATTATGATGTATCGGTTCCCTGTCACTGTTTAGTTGTATAGCTCACCTGCAAATTGTTTAAATTCAAGAAGCTCCCACCCTCCCTCATTCATTGGACCTTTTATTCATGCGCCCATGTCATATTCTCGTTGTATACATGATGTTCTTCCGATTTGCAATTTGTCTCCATGTACGCAACCAGCGGACGGCCTTCAGTGCTCTGTTCGGACATCGCGTTCCTTCATTTATATAATTAATTATAAGACGTTTATTGTCCTATTGCAATGGAGCATAGCTCCCTTACTCCCTAACGCAGCAGACCGTGTTAGTATTTCTCTGTGTTCATGTGGCCGAAGTTTTTCGAAGAACAATACAAGCCAAATAAAGCAAAAGCAAAGTACGGCTGTATTTTTCAGGGGTGTCCGGCGCGGCCAGTATTGGATTGCTTGGTGACCAGCGGTTGCCCTTCAGTTGCACCGTTCGGACATCACCCAGTACTGATTACTTGCCCCGGTATCCTCAAGCGGCAAACAGTTGGTGCGGTTTGTTCAGAAGTTTTAACTACCTCTAACTGCCATTGACCACATTATAGCACCGTTTACTAGTACATTCAATTATCGTTTACTAGTACATTCAATTAATTACGTCGTTAACTGCGGTTAACTGTGGTAAAGGGAAGTTAACTGTGGTTAGCCGAAATCAACTTTGGTAAACGGATGTTAGTCGTAGCTACCGGGAGCTAGCTGTGATTAGCGGTTAGCGGAAGTTAACTGTGGTAAGTACCAGCGGTCAACTGTAGTTGACCTTGTTTAACGGTAGTGTACCGTGGACGGCTCGTGGTCGATGGTGGTTAACCGTAGCAGTTGTTACATATATTACTGTACTCTGGTCAAGTGAAAAAGTGAAATACACAGCGGTTAACTAAGACTGTACAACGTGTAGATTCGACGAATTGGATATTCAGACCAGCACTGCAAATCTAGACTTTTCCTTTGTCCTACCGCGCGTTTTCTGTGGAGATCGAGCGGAGAACTCGTTACTAAACTGCGCATAAATTCACCGTGATGTACAAGGTCAAATGTCTATATCGCAAAAGATGCCAAACAGATTGGGTAATATTACGAAATTTCAACGAGGTGTAAGGCTGTCACTGGTTTCCTGTGGGGACACCCGAAATAAGTTGCCCCAACCTGGCGTAACAAGAGCACCTATATTACGCCAACTTTGGACAACAGCCATTTCCAACGGCCCGGCCTTTCGTGCTCGGCTTTCAAACAACTCGTCAGCGGCTTTCATGTGCACATTTTTATCGTGTATCTGACAGAGACCTCGCAACTCAAGTTTCTGGAAAGCCTTTCTGTAGAGCTCGTTTTAAGCAGATCCCATTTTTGTCGTGGTATAAATGGTGTACATAAAATTGTATAGTAATAATTTGACGCTACTAGTAACATTATTCGTGGATGTTACTTGCAACGATGGATGGCTGGAAAGTGGCCGGCTTCTTGATGGCTATTGGGTTGTGAGTGATTGGATAGCGGATGGCAGAATGGCTGGTTTATGACTGGGTTTTGACCGGCAGTTGTATGGATTCGCGAAACTGTAACCAGATTAAATGCGGCCGGTTTTGGATTACAGTAGTAGTGCTTCTTTCGCTCGCCAAAAAATGTCCATTAATTTGCTGAAAAAATGTCGGTCGAAGTTCCTAAAAACCATCCGCATGTGGCCCTACTTGTTCTGAATATCCCGAACTATTGAAAAAACTTCTTTACGACTCGCTGCTATTGTCTCGCATAAAGCGCTCGCTGTTAATAATGTCCAGAATTGTGTTCAAAATTTTACCGTACGGGGAATTTTTTTTGTAATCTGTGAATTTGATTCTGCTGTCTCCGCTATTTCACGAAACACCGCCAAACAACGGCTTTACGTGAGCATTCTTTCCACGTGGACACTGTTGGGACTACACCAGGTGATCGAATGTTCCTCCCCAGCGATCGACATTCGCATACATGATGAAGCGAGTTGTGGAATGAATTGGCACTATGTACCGGATTGATCCTATATATTCCACGGAACGGTCGTTTAGCACGGCACTCGATCTCGTGAAGTGGAATGAACTCCGCTGGACTAAACAGTTTACTCATAATGACCTTTTGTGTTTGTTGTGAGGTACTGAGTCACGCAGTCGCACTGTAGCTGTGCTATATTTTCTGACCGAATTGCACAGGTCAATTTTGTTTGCGCGTGTACTTTAAACTGCTTTCTACTGTCAGTCTCTTACCTTCAGCAGTGACTGTCACTGATTGTAATGGACATTAAACCGCAATAAACAAACAAACAGTGCTACATTATGTAATTTAAGAAGACTTCGCGCTAAGAAAAGCGTGTTTGCGGAACCAATGGCCGCACTAAAACGGCAGTCTAAAGGATAGCTAGCATCCTTCCGTTGTGTGCACAAGAAAAGATGCATAGGTCAGTGAATAATTTTAAAGGCCGAACAAAAGTTTCGTATCTGCTTTCCCTAACTTAGTCTTCTTTTGTGCATCTAGTTGAGAATTGGTTCTGTACAAGCCGAGAAATGGCAGATATTTGCCGCTTTTTGAGGAATTATCGCACGGTCCGAAATCCGCATGTTGTACGCGCGCCAGGAAATGATACACAGAGTGGTGTATCCGGAAAAATGCGCGTTGAGTATTCCTACGTGGCGGGGGTTGACAGCGGACCGTGCGTTGTAACTATGAGAAATGTAATGTGTGCAAACAAGCTAACACCCTAAACCGAGTACAGCAGTAAGGTTTCGCAAGGATGGCTGTCCATGTAGCCGGTAACATGTTATGTATGCCAGGTCGTGAACAACACTTCGATCGGTTTCTGCAAGAAAATGTAAAACCAGATTGTGGTTCTGATGTCCATGCCCGCCCAGGTCAGAAAAGACAATTAAACTTTGGTCATGTATGCCGAGACTGGCCCGAGAAGGTATTCCGTTTTTATGTTTATCGTATGCCGAGTTTTCCAACCTGCATCTTGTTTACAGTTGTTGACCTATGTACTGTAAAGCTGCCGCAGTACAGAAATTAGGCACTTGACAACCCAGCAAAGCGCACTGTCCATATGCGATGGCCAGCGATAATCAAGCACGATAGCTGGAGTAATTTTTGTTTCTGTGTTCTCTGCATACGAATGCATTAGTACTGTTCGGCGTACTGTACACCGGCATACCTAAATGGATCGACTCCTCTACGTACCTCACCGCTTCTGTTTTTTTGGGTTTGTTTGCTATTAACGTACTACGAATTCCTGATTCAAAACACGTATTCGCCCCTTGGAAAAAATTAAATGTGTTTAGATTTCAAAGATTCTTGGCTCTGGGACTCAACTTCAAATACGAGGTACGGTTGACTCGCGACTGACTTCGTTAAGCGCGTACAAGATTAACAAGAATATCGAATGGATCACGGGTCAAGCATATAAGCCTATGTACAAGTGTGTTACGGAAGGAGAATCTGGGAATATCGTTCATCAGCGTCATGACAATAACTGGGTCGAGCCCACAATAGCACTGCGGATGGTGCTGAACACAATGACGATGACAGAAATTTTTGACGTCGAGGAAGATAACTTTCCTTAGCATGGAAAGGGTACCTTAGTCATAACATTGTTTGCTTCTTTCGTATTTGCAGAATGTGTGTGGTTTCGTATTACTATTCGTCTCAGACCTTGCATTTACTGAATGCGAACGTTTTCTTGTGAGACTTCTACGCGTCGCATACAGGGGTGCTGGGCCAAGTCTGGGCAAAACGGTTTGACCTGTTTCATCCTAGCTTGCGCAACTTTCAGGCTTACTTTCAGCCCTGTTCTAGGACAACTTTTTGTCCTCTATCTGTTGCATTTCACAGGGAGCAGCTGCCTATAACCCAACTCTGCAGAATCCAGTTTGAACACGTTGGGGTGGGGTAGTTTTTTCTTGTCGAACAAACATTACTGTGGAAACTACCGCTTTGTGTATCCAAGCACTTCGCATGCTTCAGTGGATAAAGCCCAAGCGCTATCATCAGAAAAACATGAAACTGTTATATTTTATAATGATGGCTCGGGAGGGCGAACCACCGAATTTCATCTCCCATTGACTCCTATGTTAAAAACATGCGAAGGGCAAGCGCCCGTGGATGCGCAAGAGCATGTTTTCCAAAACACCTTCATAATTTATAGATGGAGTAGGACCGAGGCATGTCAAAAGCGGCATCGATACGGGTGGGCGCTGCGACAGCGGCCCGTGGAACGCTCTCGAATTTTGGTATGAAAATGCTCGTAAGCAGTGATGACGAAAACATGACCGAAAGATTTAAAGTCCAATATGCTTAACAGTGCTTCGTAAACGTTATGGATTTTATATGTAACGGATATTTAGGTTCGTTCTCTACAGTTGCACTGCAAAAACATCCCTTTGTAACCTCATCGGCTCGCTTGACAAAGGTCAAACCAAGTAATGATCAAGGTTGACGCTGTTGCGGGCGCCACCGCCCACAGCAGACGGACAGCGGATCGAAGTGAGTCTTTCTTGTCTTTCTCAAGAAGACGAAAGAACGCTCTTTCGAATGAACGTAAGATGGAAAAGAACTACACATCCTGAAATTTTAAATAAATTATTTCACCCGTTTTGAGAAAAGGTAAAGCACGGGTCGGACAAGTTTTCGACGCTGGTGTGCTTTGATTTAAAATTGATGAGAAATTCCGACCACCTGATAAAGCCAAACTTTATACCGTGGAAGATAGCACGATAAATGGACGTCCGGGGTACATTAGCAAATTAACTGTCAGGCTTCATGGTGGGCAATGCGAGGGACTAAAACCCGTTGCCCAGACTTGGCCCAGCACCACTGTATGTGATTGTGATCTATGATATCAGTGGCCAGTAACAAACACTTCGATTGACGACAACGTTTTCTAGCTCTTTTTTAGCATCTTTTTGTTGTTGTACTTTGTACGATGAAACTCACATCTGACGGAATTAGCCTTCTGGAAATGCTTGCACCGGGTACTACCGCATAGGGCGGCTGGCACGCACTCGAAAAACTGCCTTGCATGTCATGAAACTGCACCTAGTGCACGGTTCGTACCACACTATTTTTTGGACGCATAAATGAGGACGTAGTCCCGTAGTCCGCGTATTCTGTGGTCAGCGTATGCCGCCTGAATTAAGGACTTCAGTTTCGGTCCGCGTATTCCGGTGTATTCCGCGTATTTTGCGTATCCTTGCGTGGTCCGCGAATTCTGGTGTAGTCCGCGTATTCCAGTGCAGTCCGCGTATTCCGGTTTAGTCCGCGTACCTCAGTGTAGTTCGCATATTCTGGTGTGGTCCGCGTATTCTGGTGTAGTCCGCGTATTCCAGTGCAGGCCGCGTATTCCGGTTTAGTCCGCGTACCTCAGTGTAGTTCGCATATTCTGGTGTGGTCCGCGTATTCTGGTGTAGTCCGCGTATTCTGGTGTTGTCCGCGTATTCCGGTGTAGTCCGCGTAGTCTAGTGTAGTGCGCGTATTCTGCTGTTGTCCGCGTGTTCCGGTGTAGTCCGCGTAGTCTAGTGTAGTGCGCGTATTCTGGTGTTGTCCGCGTGTTCCGGTGTAGTCCGCGTAGTCTAGTGTAGTGCGCGTATTCTGGTGTTGTCCGCGTGTTCCAGTGTAGTCCGCGTAGTCTAGTGTAGTGCGCGTATTCTGGTGTTGTCCGCATGTTCCGGTGTAGTCCGCGTAGTCTAGTGTAGTGCGCGTATTCTGGTGTTGTCCGCGTGTTCCGGTGTAGTCCGCGCAGTCTAGTGTAGTGCGCGTATTCTGATGCAGTGCTGACATTCCTTGTTTTACTAGCATTTAGTATAGTGCTCTATCGGAAGAGTTACTGCACGGTCGCCTTCCTTTTTTTGACGGGATAGCCTATTGCCATTAGTGCGAATAATGTTAACAGGGCTATTTTAGCTAGGTTATTTTGTGCAATTGAACAGTTTGTATGTAAAGGTCACAGGCTGCGCTCAGAAGGAAGCCGTTCTTAATGGGTACTGAGTGTCACTCTATAAAACAGAGCTGTGCGATTACAAAAAGTGTCTGATTCTATGATTACTGCCACGGTAAAATATCAGCGTTTTTTCGACAGATTAAGAGTGGGGAAAAACCTCTACGGGCGCATATGCTGCGTTCCCGTCCGTAGTGTAAGTAAACTACCACGATAGCTGACTTTTCGCTGGTGTGTCCGAAGATAATCCAAACCATAGCGTAATCTTCACTTTCTCTAGTCGGATCTTTACGCTCTGCTCGCCGTTGAAGCTGTTACAGATATATCGTACCAGGTTTCATCCTGATATCGAAGTGGGCCACAGGGTTATCACGCAAGCATTTCAAGTCCATGAATCGACAATGCCCTGTTGAGCTTGCACTCGCACACTTGCGCGCCTACTGTTGCCAAATGGGTGAATGCGCAGCAGTTTTGAAAGAGACTGCAGACAGGAAAAAGCAAGATATTTTCGTTTTTTTATATCGTACTTTTCTGCTGAGAACCTGATACATGATGAAACACACAGTGATATACAGAGAATTTTTCGTATTTAATGAAATCACGTACTCATCTGGCGAGCATACTACGTTTAACAAGAGCACGATGCATAGACACTTCCCTAGTGCTGAATTGAGGATTGTCCATTTGCAAATACGTCTGCGCACTGTATGCGGTGTGCTGTTACGTAATGTGTAACCATTTTGATTACTGCCGCCCGTTGGAAAGTGACGAGCGAATGTGCGTAGCTTTAGTTCGTTTAATCCTTATCAGATTCTGTGCTTGGATCTATAGATCTGTGGTATGTACGCAGTACGATGTACGGATGTCCGATGGTAAGTAAATGCATTGCTACGATGTACGGAAGTTGAGCGGATCGAACCATTTGTATGAGTTCAAACGGCTGTGATTGGCCAGCCGAAGCGCCACCCTCTCGAGTTCCGAAGCGGCGAACTTTTACAGTAATAAGTCATAAACGCACTGAGCCAGACACGCCGTTTGACAGAATCCGAATTGCAGTTTTTTGGTCTTCTACGATTATCTGTCTTCCCACCAATCCCACCAATCCCACCAATCCCACAACAAGCTCTCCACCATCACTTCGCGCGAAATCCAGACCGTCGTGCACCTGACATTGCCCGAATAACGCATCTGAAAATGCAAGACCCCAATCGTCCGCGGCGTAAGGGAGAAAGCAGCCGAGATAAGGGCCCCGACAAGCGTCTCAAAACCAGGTATGTTAACTTTAAGACTTCTCAGGGAACAAGTTTGTTTGGCAATATCAGTTATTTAACGAATTAGCAAGTTATTATCAAGAGTTATGGTTATTAACATGTATTGGTACGTATTAAGGAAATCCCGTTGCTTCTTATAACTTGTCCCTGTATTTCGTCAGTCACTCGGCTGGCAGTTTACGCCATGGTTGAGCAGGGTTTTGCATTTGCGCTTTATTAAAAGTTACACAGAATTCAGCACGATACCTGTGTGACTGGTACATCACAGTACATAACGCCGACAGCTGGCAGCGGTACATCTCGATTTTTTTTTTTTTTTTGTACAATTTCAGTAAATTCCTGTCCGTGCAGTTTGTTTTCACTACTGCAATAGTAATCTGTCAATACTGCAAAAGCCGTTATATTCAGATCTCGTGAAGTTCTGGCTGGTTTGGTTGATCGATGTTTCTGGTCTGTAACTTTGACCATGCAATAAAATCGGGAAGAGGCTCAAAAGATCTCCATATGTCGCCTTCGATCTCTCTGGAATTGTTGAAAAAATAACCCCAGCACAAATACAGGTTTTTGGAATCCCAGAGAGACCAAAGGCGACGCCGCCACGGATGGGGCTCTTCCCGAATTTGATGCCTGGTCAAAGCCAAACACCAGATACTTAGATAAGCCAAAACCAGCCAGCACCTCACGAGATCTAAATCGAACGCCTTTTGCAGTATTCATTGAATATCATTGCAGTACTAAACACAAACTGATTGGATCGTAAAATACTCAGAATGTAAAAAAATCCAAAAAAATCTGGATATGCTGCTGCCTGCTGTTAGCGCATCTACTATGGTGTGCCAGGCAGGTATCGTGCTGATTTCTGTGCGACTTTAATTAAAGTGCACGAATAAAACCCTGTTTAGCCATGATGTAGACTGCCAGCCGGGTGACATCAGAAATACAGGGACAAGTTATAAGAAGCAAGGTGGTTTCTGCGTGTTGCACCGCTGACTTGCCCGAATTTTAACCGTGTTAAATGCAGTACGTGTTTGGTGCATACGTACGTAACTCGCAGTTTCTCTTGGTAGCGGAAAAGTTTTTGATTACACGCGTCAGCTGTTCCTGGACCAGTACCGGACGAACAGGGACAATGATCCGCATGATGAGGAGTGGAAAGGAATGGATGGCATTGGACGCTCCAAGTGCGCGTATGCCGCCTGGGCTCTGCAGGAAACGGTATGTTTGTTGCAAACATTAGAAACGGTACTACACTAGGACGCTGAAAGTAGTCTTTTACTGGTAACATTGCTAAATTTACATGTTTCTTTCAGCTACAAGCACAGGCTGTTGCGGCGGGACTGATTGTGGATGAGCCGGCGGGCGTCCTGGACGAGCCACCGGGCGATGGGCCGCCAGGCGACGTGGACGAGCCGCCGGGCGACGTGGACGAGCCGCCGGGCGACGTGGACGAGCCGCCGGGCGACGTGGACGAGCCGCCGGGCGACGTGAGTGGATACTGGCGCGGGTGGACTACCAAGTGATTTTTTTTTAATTCGACCCGTAGTTTGTTTTTTTAGCATTGCTTTCGGTCGGTACGTAGTAGGGTACTGTAAATGAGTGTTCCTAGAGTTTAACGCTTGACTGTGTTAATATAACGATGGCGCTTGTGATTTCATGAGATAGCAGTCTTAGAAAAAAAAGGAAAATTAGCAAGTAAAAATGAATGCGATTAAGGTAAAATTATGACAAATTACCATGAATGTATATGCAGCATTTTCAGGTGCAGTAAATGGTATTCCATTTTCTGCTGTACAGGTAACGCACGGATAACGAGCTTCGTTATTAATTTACAGTTAGTCGCCGCTCTTGCGTCAAGAAATGCTCACGTACATCACTTCGAGGAAGATGTCGAATTTGTTCATAGAATCTTTTAATCAATATTCGCATGCAACAAAAACATAATACACAATAACCATGCAACCGCCCAAAAAGCATTACTGCCGGGAAAACCATATATCCAACATTAAACAGTTTAGAAAAACGCTCGTTAAATCACCGTAAAACGACATATCAAAAAAAGACTGAACATGACGCCAGATGACAAAACAATCCTCCCACAGAATAAAACCTAAAACATCCAAAAAACATTCCCTGACAACAGGTGCCCATGGTAAATGCACACTACGGGAGGTCGGGTGGGGTTGGAAAGCTCTTCGGGTCAAAAATGTTCAAAACATCAAAAACAACTCCCTCACTGGCTGTGCTTCCGCTGAGGATTGAACGGCGGATTCAGCAGCCGTCCGCGGGTCTTCTTCTCCGGTAGGGGCGGCGGCGGAGAGTCGGGATGGGATCCCCGTGGGGGCAAGGGCGGCGCCGGCTCCTCCGGGGGCTCATCAAACGGGCCGTCGGTGGTGATGTGCGGCATGGAGCCGTAGGGGTGGG
>JAQGAU010003557.1:0-12988 GCA_034698045.1 Paramacrobiotus richtersi
AAAATGCGGGGCGCCAGACGAGCTACAATGGTTCGAGTACGCCACGGCGCACCAGGAGATATGGCGCGCCAAATGGATATCTTCCGTACGCAAAAACGATCCTTCTCTTTCACATCTACACAAAACGCACTTTTGCAGGTATTGGGCGACCCGAGCAGCCGAGGCCTTCGCTCCCCGTGATCCCCGTCCCCTCTCCACAACACAACGGGCGACCCTCTCTTCTACGCATCGTCAAGCAGGATGAAGGGCCACAGGACCAGCTGGACACCAGCACCCTCCAGGTGCAGTTTGTATGGATGGATCGTGAGCAGACGTAAGTTTTCCGAGGGTTCTTGACTCAAACTACGATTATCTTTCACTAATCACTGTTATGGCGCAATTAGGTTGGATGTGGAGAACCCAGTGCGGGAAATAATCCAGAATGTAAGTTCTTCGTAAATTCTGATTCTACATCGTTTAGCGTAAGTTTTTTCATGAATTATGGGTTTTTTTTGCAGATACGCGCCAAACCAGTGATCCGCACCTATTTGAGCACTGCCACGATGGAGCAGGTCGTCCGGGATTGCCAAGAGTTGTTTAAACCGCAGGATGTCAAAATCGTACGCAATAATTCACTTAAAAAATGACAAATATATTGAATAATTTCTATGTGAATTTTAGTAGGTTTATTCGTTTATTGGCGGATAAAATAATAAAAATCTATTGAACAATTTTTATGTGAATTTTAGTAGGTTTATTCGTTTATTGGCGGATAAAAAAGATGAAAAATATACTGAACAATTTTTATGTGAATTTTAATAGGTTTTACTGGCGGATGGGACGATTGTGGACGCGCAAGACACTTTTTCCCAGTTGGTTTCCGCTCGCCGTCTCGTTGTCAGCAATGTGAGTCCCTGGTGAAATTCTGACTTGATTACCATAAAATCTAATTGAATTTGCATGAAACATCATCTTTTGTGTATTCAACAATTGTTCTACTGAAATTTGCTTTTAAAAACTTGACTTGCTATTTTATTACGGTTCAGTTTTTGTACTATGAATTTAATTTGATTTTATTGGAATAATTCACAATACATGTCGTGGAGCTATTAAATATTAAAATTATTTAACCAGTTAATCTACGAGTCATCGAGTTCTGATGATCAATAAACAGCAAAAAGTCCGTTGAATGATGAAAAAAATTGCACGTTTTGTAGACGGTAATTTTCTATTAGAATGTGCGAATTTACTGTATAAATGAACATGGATTTCATCATTTACATATTGTAAAGAATCGATAGGAGTATTTCCGTATATATTGCATGAATTATACCTGTTAAATGCCATTTTCAAAAATGTATATTTGTCTTGATGCGTTTCCGGTCGAAAAAGAGGAATTTAATTATGATATTAACTATTATAAATTTATAATTATGCTAAAAAAATTATGATATTAAATCTAATGAATTCAACATCAGAATTTTCGCTTTCAAACAGTTAGTATTTGTTTCGGTATTTTTGACTCTTATTTGAGAACAAGTGCTTCTTATTCTTACGCTGACGAGTTTCTGTGCAAATATGAAGGTTTTACTGTGTATCACTTAATCCGGTAATAAAGCTTTAATTATTTTTTTATAATTTAAATTTTTTAATTTGAAAATTTAATTATATTTTAAATATTTTTTAATAATGTAAGTTAATTATATAACGAATATTTGAAGCTTTTGGGAATGAACTACATTTCCAGCAATCACAGCCGATCAGTTATTTGTTTACAGATAATTTTCTAAAAATTGTAACTCTGTTTCACGGTTGTTTTTTTGAAAACTTCGAATTGTGATAATTGTTTTTAATTAGGCAGTTCTTTTTATTGTTGGAAGTGAACTGCATTATTTTATTTCTTTTTCTTCCTTCAATTTTTTCGATCGCCTTTGAACCGCTTCATCCATGATTATATCCCACAGGCTCCGGAATCAGACGTGAAATTCTACACCCTGCAAATCCGCCTCCAGGACCCCCCAGCCCCTCCCCCGTCGTCCAGCCCGGCCAAATCCGTCCGCTCCGTCTCGACGAGCCCGTTGCGCGTTGCAGAGCCCCCGGTCAACAGTGTGGATCGTGGAGGGAAGCGGCGTGGCAGTCCGGGTCGGCAGTCGCGCGGGAAACGTCGCCGTGTCGAGGAGGAGCCCCTCCCGGCCCCCGTGGAGGTGGGCAGTCTCCAGGAGCTGTTGGAGCCCATTATGGGTTTGGGGGTCATCAAGGTAGGGTTGAAAGCGTTTCTGTGGGAATTTCAGGTCGTTTTCTCTGTACTTGTAGGGAAAAGTCGGTTTACTGGTAAATGACACGGTACTACTTTTGTTGTAGAGTTTTGTAATGTTTCACTGCGGATCCATCGTGTTGGGAATGCAGTTCATTTCCAAAAACTGAAATAATTGTATATACATAGTTAAATTTAAATTTCAAAAGCATAATTAGAAAAATAATTACAATTTGGTGTTTTTTTAAACAATTGTGAGACAATCATTACAATTTTTAAATTTTTAGAAAATTGATTGTATACAAATAATTGATTGGCTGCAGCTGCTGGGAGTTTAGTTTATTCCTAAAACTGAAATAATAATTGTATATTTGTAATTACCTTGCAAATTAAAAAAAACAATTAAGAAAATGATTGCAGATTTTTTTAAAAATAACTGTTGAATCATAATTACAATTTTTAATTTTTAGAAAATTAATTGTAGACAAATAATTGATCGGCTGGGAATGTAGTTCATTTCCAGATACTGAAATAGTTGTTGTATAATTAAATTTACATTTTTTAAATATTAAAAAAATATTAAAATTTTAAATTATGAAAAAAGTAATTGTAAAAATTTTTACAGATATCAGACAATTTAATTTTAATTTAAAAAACTTAAAACAATTCAGTTTAATTAAAGAATGTATTTTTGTAGAAACTGACGCTGAACATGGAAATGGAGGATGGGGAGATAATCATTCTGACCGCCGACATGTGAATGTAGTGGGACAGTCACAACTAATCCTGAATAATTGAAATATTTAAATATAAATTTTTTGAAGTTTTTGAAATAATGAATTAATGGAATAATGCCAGACGGGTGAATTATTACCTGTGAAATGAGCCCCCTCAGATATACTGGAGTTGTTTTTACTTGTGCATGACGCCACGTTATAAGCTTCTGGCTGTCTTCTAAAGGAATTTTGTTTTTTTTTATTTTGTTAACGCTGCACAGAATGCGCATGATACCTTGTGAATGGTCGACTGATGGAATTACTTCGATATTGTTTTCCGAAATTTGTTGGAATTTTTTGCGTGTTTTGAAATCCTGTTTTTTGCGTGTTTCTGGATTGATGTTTTTTGCGTGTTTTGAATTACTAGTTGTTTTTTTTTGGTCGGTCATGTGCGATGCTAGTTGGATAGATTGTATGTTGCGATAGAAATATTTCTTTGTTGGCCTTGCTGAAGAAGTGTTGCATTACTTTTCCGGAAGTTGTATGATTAAAAAAGAATACAACCACAGCAGCAAACATTAAGCATTACGCGAGGATTTGTTTCGGATATTCCGACAATTTGTTGTATTTTTCTTTCGGATATTTCGACAGTTTTTTGTATTTTTTTGTGTCGGACATTTCGACATTTTTTTACTTTTTCTTTCCGATATTTCGACAATTTTTTGTTTCACATATTTCGACATTTTTTTTGGATATTTCGATGATTTTTTCTTTCGGATATTTCGACAACTTTTCGTATTTTTTCTTTCGGATATTTCGATAATTTTTTGTTTTAGATATTTCGACAATTTTTTGTATTTTTTCTTTCGGATATTTCGACAATTTTTCGTATTTTTTCTTTCGGACATTTCGACAATTTTTTCTAGTTTTTCTTTCGAATATTTCGACAATTTTTTGTATTATTTCCTTCGGATATTTCGACAGTTTTTTTTGTATTTATTCCGTAATTCGTTGTTGTTGAAAGAATTGCTATTATTTTCACAGACAAATTTAGGTAAAACTTGGATTTGAATAAAATAATAATTTAACTAGTATATTTCGAACTGCAACGAAAATCAGTACAGTACAGTACTACGTCATTCATTTGATTATTATTGTATGTACAGATGATAAGTTACGCTAGACGACTTCATTACAGACTCATTAATGGCTTAAATAATTCGATTTTGTGCATTATACATTGGTCATAAAGTTCTAGCGATTGTCTGACAGTTTCCCTTGTCGATAAGATTTATACACATACGTATCCGACGTTAGTTCAGTACAAAGGCAAGTATTGTCTTGAATGAAACAGCTTATCAGTTATCAAAGCTTCCCACGAATGATTTATGTGCGCACTTATCAGGACGATTGACTGCTTGTTACGCGCGCTGTTGCAATCAGCTCTAACTTGTAAGCGCAGTCATCCGCGTCGCTTGAAGTTTACAAACAGACCAGAATTTTGTTGATCCTTGTGGGGAAACAATGGGGAAACTCGTGTTTTGTTTGGAACTTGTGGTTCTCGTCGTTTTGGTTCCAGTCTTGGCCATACGATTTCAACGCCTCGATGATCACAGTCCCATTATTCAGTTGTTTCAGTGGCCGTGGAGAGATGTTACCCGGTTGTGTAACGAACAGTTCCGTAACTTATCGGGAATGGTGGCTCTTCAGGTAAGTCAACCGATCCTCCGTAGGAAGTAGACATTGTTGCTTAGCCATGTAATGTGTGATTCAAACCGATCATTACGAACGTTAATGACCGTCCCCTTCGCCGGGAGATCACCATTTCCTTGATTTCAATAATCCGATCTCAAAACTCTAATTTTAAGCTTTATGAAAGACCAGACTACGAAGCATTAAAAGTATCACATATTGCAACAAAACTTGATACCAGTGAAGAAAACAGGGATTTCGTAATGGTCATAAACGTAATTGTCGCTTTTTCGTTCAAGGTAAGTCCACCGCAACCGCATCGGATCATCAACCAGCCACTCCGTAATCGCAGCATTAAACGTCCCTGGTGGGAACGATACCAACCTACCGGGCTGCGTATCGGGAAAACCCGTTCCGGTACCGTGGCGGAGTTTGAGGAGATGATCAGAACATGCAACGACCACGGAATTCCCATTTATACGGAGATTATCATTAACCATTTGCTTGCTTCGGATGCGGGTGTTGGTCGGGATAGTAACGGAGACTGGTACTCAGTAGACGAAGTGCAACGTACTCTCCAGTAAGCACAAACTGGGTGGAAATACTGGACTTAAATCGCGCTGGCGTTTCGGAGCGGTTTCTTTACTGCGTTTTTGACATGCCACAGAACTCGCAAACTGAACATGTTCGCTAATGTTGCATGTTTCAGAGTGAACGGGATTTTTGCGGATATATTGATCAGCAGTACCGAAGCCTGCCCGAAAGGCTTCCGTGCTAACAGCACGTTTCTCTGCCATCCCGTTGCACCTTACACATTCGAAGACGCACCTCTACTTAAGCTCAATATGACGAAAGATACAGTGATACAAAAGGTAGTAGACAGAACAATGCCAGACTGTATACCGTACCTTTTGTATACTTGAACCATTGCATGCGACCGGTACCTACAGATGCAGTCAATTAGGGTGCTATACAAATGTTCCGTGCTGTAATGTTTCGGTTATGGTAAAACTACGAACAAAAGACTTGTAATTTTGTATCATGTCAGATCGTCAAGCTGTACAAACTGAAATTATCTGGTAGGAAATTGAGTACTAGTTGTACATCGAGTACAGTGTAATGTTTACGCACTTTAGGTGGTCTCCTTGTTTGACAGTTTGAGCGCATTCGGCATCAGAGGTGTATCGATCGTCTCGGCCGATCTGTCGGATATTGCCTCTCTGATGTCCGTTCTCACCGCCACCAACCAAGAGAACAACGACACTTTTGTGTATTTCGAAGTCCGCAGTGAACCAACCATCACACCGTCACGCGCTGCGGGCGAGCTGACTTATTTTAGTCCCGCCATGGCCGCGGAAATGCGTTCCGTCATCCGTAACGGAGCCACTCAATTTGAAGTCGAGGGTAGCAGCATGTACGGAGGAACGGCCAACTTTTATTATATATTACAGACGAATGAACAGCTTCTGACCTTTCAGCAAGCCAGGATCATTGGCTTCGAACACCATGAGATCAGTCATGACAGGCAAGAACAACGTTGCACTTGACCTTTAAACCACAAATTTTTCTAGACTTCTCGACCAGTTTTTGTTATTTAGTTTATTGTGCATAAGTTTATCACTAATTTGCAGTTTTGAGAATTTGATTACGCCAGACTAAACACTCCTGAAGTTTGTGACCGGTTAGGTAATATAGCTCAAGTACTGACGAAAAACAGTTTTGGCTGCCATTCCACTTTGACAGGTCAAGGCAAAGTGAAATGCACAAACTTTATCGTTTACCAACAACCTTTCATAAAGTTAACAATAACTTTCGATAGCACATATCGGCAATGGGGATACCCGGAGTTCGTGGACCTCAGTTTGGAACAAAACGTCGTGGCCACCGTTCTGTTGCTGTTTACAACGCCGAATATGGGAATTCCACGGATTGTGTGGGATTATGAAAGTACCGGGCAAGATTGGGAGGGGCCGCCACGGTTCAACAATTTGACAGTAGTGTCGACATTCGAAGAGTTGTCGGGCGGTACGGCGGGCATCTGGGATCAGAGGTTCCCTATGAGGTGGAACGAATGGATAGCGCCGGTAATTGATAATTGCATTGTTGCGGGAATAGAGCCATGGCGATAGCCATTGTGGTGGTGTTTGCTTGCCCGATATTTCAAACTTTAAAAATATCAAACAAGTACAAGGAAAACTTTCATACACGTAAATGCGGAAAGTGCCACTATATTTATTTCACTATAAGCGCCCAACAGTCCATAATCATACGCGCATATAAGGCATTTCCACAAGAGAAGCCACAAGCATCTTTTGTGGAAGAGGCTACAGTACATAGTTTCGAACGACCGAGGGGAGACTGGAGAGGTTTATGCTATGTTGGAGGAGGCTACGTTGGTTTCATTTTGAGTGTACTTCTGTTATAATTAGATTTACTACCTTAATAATTTCTTCGTTTTGATAGAGTAATAGTCAGCATAGTATTGATACTCGCACACATTATTTTCGATTAATATCATTAAACCTGTCACCGTGTTATTTCGCGGGCCGTGTATAAAACAACCCGAAAATCGGTGTTATGTTAAGTTAACGCTTCATGTTCACTTCGTAGATCTTGACGTTTCGCTCGCAGTGGATGGGCAGTTTTTCCCTGGACAGCGGCCAGTTTCCATATGCATCGGCTACGCACAGCGGTATCCTCTTAAAACCCGACACTTCCACTACGAATTCTACCCCCATCGCAGCATTCATCATGCTGTTCGACAAGTATCGCCTGCCTGCAGAAAATGTATTAATGGGCTCGGCTCCAGAGAACTGTATTGTCGGGATACTGTTGGTGCCGACCTTCGTGAACAGTACACCGGAAGACGTACGAAATGCGGGTAGTGCGAACACAATACAGAGCGGGATGAGCTATCTGCTGAAATCTGATCGTGATGTCGAAGGCTTCCACCTGACTAGTGGCACACTGTGCGGAAGCAGTTTAATCAGTCACACTGTACTGGGGGAACAAGATTGTGTGGAGCTGACAAGTATACCAGAGGAAAATGAGGATTTTTTTACTACGGAAATCCGGTTTACGGCAGGGGATAACCAACATTTGCCATTCTTGTTGTTCATTGCTAATGCGACCGGTGCAAGTGCTTGTTATTGACCAGTCTGATGGCAGTGGAAAGCAAATAGTTTTAAAGCACGCTATCTTACGGATATGTGCGTGTTCGCTTACCACAGACGATCAGAGATTCGCTGCAACAGCAGACCAAACGCAATCGTGCTTCGGTTAAGTGTATCAATGTGACGATAGTGTTCCTTCCGCATTTCACATAACGGAGACTTAAATGTATTTGTTAAATACCGCAGAATCACTGTTAAAGTTTGACTTACACACAACTTAACAGTCTTACACTGTAACCGGAGCATGGTTTGGATCGACAACCTTGTATTGCTCCATAACACTGCGTGACATTGTCATTCTCTTGTACAAGCAATTCTCCTCTCCAAAAAACATAATCAGTATCGTTTTACGCCTCATCAAAGTATCTACTGGCCCCTTCAAGGCGGCCATGCAGAGCCAAAAATTCGGCCAAAATAGTCAGTCGCACCCCGAATGTCGCGTTCGTTATATCGTACCTCCGATACGCATTCATACATTCCATGAACAGCTGCACCCGCAAATCCATATCTTCATTCCCATCTAGAAGATGAAGATCTTAAAATAAACTGATCTCTTATGTTTGCAGTCATGACCTTTCATTACTGAACAAAGATGCGTTAATGGTGGCTTCAAACTTTAGCGGGACTCTTTTGAGACATTTGGGACGCCACACTTTGCATCGCAAACCTTCTAATTTGTTCAACAAATTTACACACACTCGTCAAGGCGTCGAAGCGATCTAGTAATCGTTTTGATATTTGGCTACAGAATTACTCTTACCGCTTTTAGTGTGAAACAGAATGGCACCGACTGAATCGGACTGCTAGTACAACCAAGCGAATATCCATGACGACCGTTGATGGGCGCTGACCGACTCACTATTTTGAGCGCTGAACGGGAACAAGACACAAAAGGGAGGAATTCCGGGGAATGCTAAATGTAATAAAATCACACCTAATAAGAAACATACAGCGGTTTGTAAGCGGGGCAGTCGTGGACCGTGAGCAAAACGGTACTTCTATCGCGCAGATGATGAAGTGTTTCATCACGTAATGAACAGCGCGTAAACGATGCCGATGGTACCAAGTGGACAGTACTGTTTGTGATTCGTCAGGAGATTTATTCCGTTCACACACAAAATGCGTAAGCGCACGGACAACTACAAATTTCAAACATTCAGGCATTAAAACTTCCAATAAGATCTCGCTCATTCTCGTACTTGGCATAGCGCCCAAAACGGCGGCCGCATTGCCTTTAACAATAGCAACAGAAAAACGTTCTTTTAAAAATGATCCCGAACGTGGGCCACCAGATTTCTCAAAACGTTTACAGCCTAAAAACTTGAACAGTTCCTTTGTTGAATCGCTAAAAACACCAAGCGTTTCACAGGCGACTGGGGTGACAGGGAGGTGTAGTGCAATGTTTGTGATATGTACAACGTCGCGATACAAATCTGAACCTGTTTGACAGATTACTTGTGATTATTGCTGCTGATAGTAATTGACCAAGGTTGTCGACCGTTCATCGGCTAGATATAGGACATAGGAGGAATAAATTCCCGGCAGACATTTACAATCCGAATCCGACAGCATGTTCCATGTTTTGGTAGTACCGGGAAATCACTGAAAACCCACACCATGGCAGCGTTAGAGTTAACCGTTAACGTCAATATGTTCTTGTATGTATGTTGAGTACTATGTTCTTGTACCAGATAACATTATCTGCGCTAGTAATAAAACATTCGCTAGTTCCGTCATTAAAACAATAATATTATCCGGTTATGAACACAGCGCAGACGGATTCGTTAAAATGGGGAATATCTGGAGTCTTTTATTTCGGTCTCCCTCCATCTCTACTCTGGTTGCATTTATATATGGATCGCTACCGTAACTGTCTGCGTGCCACCCTCAATACACATTTCTATGTTGTATAATTTTGACACGTAATAGACAACAGGCGCACATCTGCGTATCGGCGTATTTGCGTACATAACGCAGATTAGGCACATCCAGACTTCGGCGTTAGCGCACGGGCCAAATCTGGCTGCCCACTCACGGCATTCGTGCGCTCGCGATCGTATTCGTTTTGAATCTGGAAACCATATTCTGTTGTTTCTCTCATATAATTCGTTTCTGAATAGAACATTCAACAAGAGAAACAACACAATTTTTTTTCAGTTCAGACACGTGATTACGCAAAGTTCTGAATATTTCACTATGAAAACGAATTATACTAAGAAAAAAAATGAAGTACGGTTTCGAAAATCAAAATGAATACAATCGCGAGTGCATGAATGCATAGTCAGATTTAGCCAGAGCGCTAACGCTAAAGTCTGAAAGCGACTAATTTGGGTTATTGACGCAAATACGCCGATACGCAGATAACTTGCGCAGATACGCAGATGTGCGCCTGTTGTCTAATATTGATGTTGTGTGAGTTCATTGTAGTGATTTTACTTAGCGTCAAACGGGATCTCAACAAGTCAGACTTTTGTAGAATAAAGAAGTACATTTGCGACCGGATGTTGGAGTTCCGGGATGCCGGGTTATCCCCTCTTGTGGCAATAACAATGGTTATTATTTTCTGGGACAATACGATGTGACCGTACACACCATTGTTAAGACCGACACTACTGGGATGTACGGCAAAAAAGTGTGCGCCTGTACATTCGAAGCGACCATACTCCAACGGAAACACACCAAATATGCATTATCAAATTTTCACTTTTCGAACAAGCAGCTAGTTTTTTTTCATTTTTTCCAATCAACAATATTCTTCATTTTAGTTCCATATGCATTACTGCCCCGAAATCATAGTGGGTGTTTTACGTCCACACCAAATTTATCAGTTTTATCAAAACTATTAAAATCAAGCAACGCGAACGGAGCCCGACGTTCTCAACAAGTGTGACACGTGGTATTGCAAGAAAACCTCGGAGCCGGCTTTGATTAGTCTGAGTTAGACTCATGAACACAACGACATGGAATTAAGTTCCTTCTTGCAACTGACAATGTTTCTCAGATTTGGAGGAAGTACGGAAAGTGGACAGCTTCTACAAGGTATTCTAACAGTGATGTGTTTCTGTAATGGTGTGCTTTTGCTTAATTATGGTTTCCGTGAGGACCGTGACAACATAAACGGCCGTTTGTGTCCGTGTATCTGTATGCCGGTAAAGGCGTTTATGCGTGCCGCTTCAGCCCCTATGTACAAAAGGAATGCATGCGCAGAATCACTGCAAAAAAACTTTCTGCGGATCAGAAAGCGCACAGTCTAGCAATTTGTTTATTATTCCCGCCTTGTTAACGACATTTATAACAATCGTCGCCTTTGCTAATTTGTTAGTGATTCGCTGTCACAATCACGTGAAAATTACGCTGCGCACCTGAAAAGAATTCAATCCAGTCTATAACTCTCTACACAACAGCCTCACTGAACACAACCCATTCGTTAATGGAACTGACTAGTTCCACACAAAGAGCATGTGACCGCAACCCTAAGTAGATGTGTACAATGGGAACTGCAAGGCAGAAGTCCAGGTTAGCTGTTAGCCGAAGCTATTGCAGTCACAGCCGGAGGGTTGAGGACCACAGTTGCCGCCGCCAGAAAGCCAGTTTGCAGCGGCGCAGGTCCACCAGTCTTTACAAGCCATAGTGCAGGCCCAGTCTACAAAAACATTTCCTCTTTAATCAGAGCTGTACATGTTAATGTTGAAAGTGCACCGCGGGGATGGAACTCTTTCTTACCGAATCGACCCTGGGCATCGAACTGGTGCTTCACGTCATGCTCCACCGCCGGCACGACAGCCGCATAACCGATGGCGAAGGTCAGCAAAAAGGCTACAACGATGCGCGAATCCATTCTGTATTGGAATATCTGGATAACAAGAATTATTGTGGAAATTTGTGGTAAATATAGTCCATCATTTGCACGAGTAAAGCGTAAAGCCAAAACAACCTAACAGCCATTAATATGCGCAATGCTTCCAACACTTACTTGAACAACAAACTTACTTGAACAGCAACAAATCTAACGGAGATGCTGTACCACTATTTGCAAAATCCGTCGCATTTTATACTTCACGTATGCGGATGTTTGTTGTTTTTGCTTAGCAAGAATTCTTACCATATCTCTGTTCCAACAATAGCGTATTGTCAACATGTTATAATTGGTTTTGTGGCGCCCTGCTTCGGTTAGTTAAGCACAATAATAAGGCACACCAACAATTACGGGTTGGCCACATCAGCAGCGAGGTCATTTTCACTGGGCGCCTATTATCCATATGATAACGCACCCTTGTTTACCAACATGCAAAGAGTCGATTGCCTTAGTCAACTGCAGCTACTGCTGATTACGATATCAGAAGAAGTGTCATCAGCCTTATTCCATTTTGTAAACAACGATGTTTGGGCAGGATTTTATGGCCGGATATGCTTAATTGTGATTAGGTAGATTAGATTTATTTCCAAGCAGTTTCATTAGCCGCACCAGTCACGCAAGTAAATTAGCCATCATTTCTCGGTAGTACCGAGAGTGTTGCGAACAGGGTGACTGTTCGATTGCTTGATTTGCGTTGGCATTACGGACAGGGTCTTAAACCTGGAAGTGGAAACTTTCACTGGAAGTTTCCACTGGAAGTGCCAACTTCCAGTCTGGAAGCGCCACTGTCTAAAACCTGGAAGTGCAACAGAAAACCTGGAAACACGCTATTCCGTGCAACTTTTACTTCCTTTGACAAGAATAAATAAGCAGAGCATACAGCAAGTTATGTGCGAGGATAGCCAGCACGCAACAGTAGAATTTCTCTAGCGACGTACTAATTGACTGGCATAATGCATTTATGCGGTGTTGGATATCGGCATCAAACAGAACATGCACCGCAGTTGTCCTGTGTTAATCAGCGAGCTGCATCCGGTACTGTGGGATGCTGCGAAGGTGGAAATTTTTTTATCATTCCCAGCTACAGTATAGCTACAGTATAGTTTGAATCAATGTACCAGACAGACCACCGCAATTACGCTGAAAGAGGTGTACAGCCTGTCCAGTTCCGCTCTAAGTGAGCCAAAGGAATGTTGCTTGTCAGTTTGTGGAGTGTGAGCGTTTACTTCGCGAACCAAAATCGGCCCGCGCTGAAAGTCAGACTCAGACTCCGCCTCTGACCGCTCAAACTCCGCCTCTGACCGCAAGTGCTAAACAT
>JAQGAU010003558.1:0-12987 GCA_034698045.1 Paramacrobiotus richtersi
GTGTAGAAGGCGGCTTGGGCGGACGCGTTGAACGCACAGCCTTGAGAAATTGGTCGACGGTAGAACAGCAAATCCTAGGAATAACATTTGAGTAGGAAACACTTAGCTTTGGCACTTCGCAGTTCGGATGCTAACAGAGCTAAAGCAATCCGCGTTAACTTATCTATAACAGGCTTTAACAGCAAAATGTACTCTCAAGTGGTATTGATGCAGTCTGTTTATATCCAGACTTTACTAGCCATAGTTTTGCGAAACAGCTATAGTATGTTTTTTGCTTGCTAAGAATTTGTTTGCCGTAGCGTTGCATTAGTACCGTTCAACTAGCAATATCTCTGGAAATAAATCAAGAGGTCCTTCAATTGTTCAGCAATGCTATACGGTATAGATTTATTTTACAGTTTCGCGCTGACTGACCCGAAAAAATCCCGTCATGCCGACCAAATGGACATACACACAGATTCCTCCACACAGTATTCCAGCCATCTTCTTCGTATGGCGATTCTTGTATGAAATGGGAAAGGTTAACGCCCAGATGCGATTAATCGTGATCAGCGCCTCGACGTGCTTCAAAAACGCACCAAAAACCAGATACACCTGTAACGAGCAGGCAGCCACTCCCATCCACCACGACCGGGAAAATTCACGAACAAAATACAATGGAAAGCGAGCTGAAATGTACAGCACATTGCCGGCAATGAGGACCCGCAGGTAAATGATGAAAGAGGAATGCTCAAATTTACCGCGGAGGAGAATGATTAAAATATAGGAGTTGAGGAGAAATCCACTAACGGCTAACAATGCCTGCGTGGTGAAGGCGAAACCCCATTGTGAGTAAATAAACGCTTCTGTTGTGTTCGTGTTCGACACTGAGTTATTCATGGTGGACGTGTTAACAATTGTGATATGAACTTCGAAGTGCACCTGCCTGACACGGAAGTTTAACTTTTCAGTCAACCCAGTAATGAATAAACAGGTAAATCGCCACGCATCGCAAATCAATATTAATAATTTCTTTGGAACAAAATCACACAAGAGTGAAAGGGATCTATCGCCACGTGAAAGTAGCAAACAGCTGCGGCGTGTCTCGAGCACGAATGACTGCGTTTAGCGCACGATGCGGTAATGTGTTTGCTATTTGTGCACTGTGGCTTGCAATGTGGAATTTCCATCAGTCAATAATTGTTTGCAAATTAGGCCGCTACAATCTGTGGCTTACTTCCGTTTCTTAGAGCCGTCGCATCATTTGTCGGATATGTCCCCAAATGAGAGTAATTTGCCCTTTCGAGCCAACAACACGGATTGGCTGCACCTCGACAACCGATGCTCAAATTTGAATTAACCGAAATGATTCTGAGTCTTTGACCCACACGTGCAAATTAAACACTTCCACAGAAAAGGTTCAGCCCCCTAATTTACACCCATATATTTGGTAATAAATATCAGCAAAAATATGAAGACAGGCATTGCCGAATGTTTGTCCAGCACGATTATTTTCGTTACAATTTCCGGTGCTAATCAGTGATCTGAATAAGTTGGCATAACTGTAAATGCACATGGGGATTTTGCCTTACTGCACATTGGATACTTATTATTTCCCATCGAACAATACAGCTGTAGATTACAAAGCGAATATCCGTCATACGGAGAAATTAATATGACAAAATTTTGACCTTTGACATAAAATTGTCAGCACGGTGTGGTATTTGTTTGAGTCTTCCATGCGATGTGCACATGCAACGGTCAGCTTTGTTGCCGTCTGGCTTACCCCAGACGCTGCAGTGTCCTCGAAGCAATGTGCTGCAAAGATATGCATGTATAGCCGTCTATAAACTAATGGAGAAAGGAACGTCGGACGCCGCCTGAATGTAGTTTTGGAGAACCAAAGAAATTGTTGTTTTTTCTTCAGAGTATCAGCATTTTGTTACAGAAGGGAAATGATCGTAGTGTGAGGCTCACACTGTGAGAGGTACCTTTAATTACAAAACAGAATTTGAAAATTCTAGTTTACTTTTCTGACGTTCATGGGCAGTCTGGGCAGAGGCGGCAAGGAATCCTTGAGAAGTGGCGTGTTTCCGTCGGTTGACAGTGGAGTAATACAAAATACTAGTACGTATAGTGAACCGCGCATAACAGTGCCAACTGTTATGTGCTTCAGTATTATACTGCGCGAAAATGGGCAACTTGGCACTGTAAAGTTGTAAACTGGGCAGACCAGTCCTCACATCTCCAAACATCCAGCGCACAAAACAGCCGTGATAACAAAAGCGCTAAATACAGGGACCGTGAACCGTCTGAAGCAATCAGTGTATTGTATTTATTAAACCAAATGCGAAAACAGTCGGGCAGGATTCAAAAACGATCGTCTGTTACGATCCCATGAATCACCCCAGAAGAGTATTCTGGCTGGATGGATGGCGTTAGGATTAGGAAGCTGATGGGTTAAATTACCCCTGCTGTCTGTCAAAGCACTGCAGTTGTCTAAGCGTTGCAACGCGTTGCAAGACAGCCGGAGAAATGGAATCCAATAACAATCCAGTAATTGAATTTAATTATACAATTATCTATCTGCTGTAAGCTGTACGACATCATATACTAGACAATTGACTGATCTCGACGTGCAGATTATATACGTGCAGTTCAGTTTACACAATTGCTATGCGGTTCAAGTTTGATGACATACTTCAGTAACCGAAGTATCGCGATTTCCCTGCTTGTTACCTAAGGAGGTGCCAAGTAAGAGCAGAGCGATACATCAAGATCTTGGAATGAAAAGGATGTGATACTATGTATCTAGATCCAGTAAATGGATTAATGAGAAAAGAGCCTGGAAGGGTTTACAGTCTCATCATCAGGCCACATGGGATGAGACGTTAGACACGTTAGATGGACAACAGCATCGCAAAGAAAACAAGCAAAAACAGCTGTACAGGCTAGCAATATAACATTCCACATCCTCCTCTTTGACCTTTAATTACAAAAGAGCCAGATGGATTGCAAAAGCATGATTTCCGTCATATCGATCCGAAAATCGGAAAAGGGAGATTGAAATTAGACTATTCAAGAGCGACTGAAAGCACTTCACGAGTAAATAATACTGACGTAGGCGCCCCACTAACGGCTGTGGCTGTTTTTACATTGAATGCGGGAAACAGTGTAAAGGCCAGCAATTAACGGGATGCCCGCTCTAATTTGCCGATTTGTTTCAATTCCGTCTGAATTTCGCCGACAAAGCTAACGTTTAGGGTGTTACACCACTTGATTGCACATTCTTTCCTCTATCTATATCAGCCTAATTCAGTACTTGTAGCCCTTTCCTTAAAAATGGCCGCACATTATTTGTCAAAGGTGTCGAAATTACAGCTGTCCCCGTCACTATTTAGTTGTTCGCAGGCTGACCACCCCCCAGTCGCCTGATTCCATGAGCTGCGTTTTTGAAAGGTGTTTCATTTGAATGGTTGTCGGATAAAAATATTCAGATTGCACTGCAGATCACCAGTTCGCCTGGGAGGGGAAATAAAACTTGTAGAAAATGTGAAAATCAAAATTTCTGGGAACTGCGGCAGTTTCCTGTTTTTAAACATTTTTGTGCGTCCGAACACAAGCTTGAAAACCCCAACTGGCCGCTTAATCTTATTGTCCGTGAGGTCCTTCTTGGTTTTCCATACGAGAACAACAGCTATTAGCAAACGCACTTTCTGGGCGCCCTTGTTACCAAAGACATGTCGTTTTCATGACACTAGTTTTCCATGACGTTGCTACCCTGGACCCAGATAGGGCCGTGAGCCGAAAGTCTGCACGTTGTTGTGAAGAGGGACCATTGTTCTAACAAATTTCGCTCGCGAAAAGATTTTAGTTTGCGTCGACAATTAAGGGCAGGTTCGAAATGCTATTTACTTTTTATGTCATGACACGCCGTTTTTCTGATACCTTTTGAAGATAAATTCCTGCAGGTGCTGGGGCAGAGTACCGAACCTGAGAATAGTTTTCTGTGATCACAGAGCCCTACTGTACGTTTTTACATAACGGTTCGATCCCGCACGCTTTTGGTATCCAGGCAAGGCAAGCAGAAACTTTCGGCAATTTAGCGCGAGCAACCCGTTATAAGCAAATATATCTGGCTCCCGTAACATACTCATGTTTTGACATATCTTCCTGCACCCGCAGAACCTTTGCCACAGTATCCGCGTAAGGGAAAATAAGTCTCTTTGTTACATAATTTTTCATATCCATTTTAGTTAGGTCATATAGGTGCACAGCGCTCCTCTAATTGACGGGGAGGCACACCGACATACGTTTAAACCTATTCTGCATTGTTGCTTATCGGATTGCATGCTTTGTATTGCTTCTCGGCAGTCCGAAAATAAACACTGGTATACAATCGGAATGCATGAATACCGTTATTGTAGGCGAACAACGTATATTAAATACATTTTTAAGTCTTGAATAAGCACCCCAAGTGTAACAACGTATTAGGAAAGTGTGTAAGACGACGTATGCACTTTCTGCATTCCTTGTATTGTTTTTCCCACGGCTTTTGCTTTTCCTCTCTGTAAATCCGCTGAATAGCGCAATCGTCATTTGGTTCGTCCATTGAGACAGAGGAAAATTTGTTCGTATCACTAAGATGCAGTAAAAGGGAAAAAGTGTAGATTTCGGAATGTGAACGCTGTAACGTTAATAGAAAGTCTAGGTGAGAAAGTTGGCAATTTTGCAGTGGACCCGCTTCCTTTGCTGCATTACAAGTACTTAATTAGTTAGGCGGTACATGTTCATACGTCAACGCCAGAACTAGGATGCACCGTATAAAGGATGACCTGTAATTCCTTGTAGACTGGAAATTAGTGTAGTTACAAAAAGGTGTGCTGTCAAGAATGGGACGGATGGAGTTACTCGGCGCATTGTTGTTTTTAAATATGCCGCCGCAGATTTGAACCACATGTGGAGTCATTCTCAATTTGTGTAGCGGGTTGGGGGTCCCACAAAGCTCTACGGGTACACCATTCTCGTCATGCAGCCCCTAGCTCATAATGAAAACTGTCCTGGTTGAATAACAGCCGCTTCGAAATACGTAAATGATGCGGATTATGGGGGAAAATGGAACAGTAAGTCACGCACGAGTCTGATTTTCTCGAGGACATTTTACGACGTAAGCTGCACCGTAACCATAATTGAAGAGCGTATGTTGGACTTGTTGACACCAGCGCTGGTACAAAATTTTGCTAACGAAAGGAAATACCGCGTGGAAAACAGAGCAGATTTATTAGTCGTAATTAATTTGTTCGTTTGTCCATGCGGTATTCGGATTGCAATGCCGCTGTTCCGATAATAGTCACTGTGGGACGTAACTGCCGACCCAAGTCATTTGTCTAGCATTATGCCATAAAACGAGGAGCTTCTCCAAGCAATAAGATAATTGTGCCTTTGCCAAATTTACAGCGTACTGCACATATGTTCTGCTTAGTATACAGCCCGACTTAAAGGGAATTTCCGGTTAAACCGATGAGTTTGCACTTGAAGTTGCCAGTGCATGGATGTAGACAACAGGAAACACCCACATAATGGTTACAAAAGTAAAAAGATGGAAGTCCATTGTCCTTTTCTCCGTTTGTGCGCGCAATGAACAGTTGTGCTGTAAGTAATACGGTCACAAAGTTTAAACAGAAATGCCGCTTTAAAAATCCACGTTTTCGTCCGATTTATTTGAACGATATATCAATAAATGCGCATAAATGAGATGATCATCCTGAACCAGTTTCAGCCGGAACGGACGGGTGTGAAATTTTAGAATGAATTTCGAAAATTTTTAAAATTCATTTCAAAATTTCACAGCCTTACGTTCCGGCGTTTCGATACAGCCTTGGAGAAATCCTAAACGGCTTAACTTTGTGGACATAATATAATTACATCTAGAATTACAGGCACCAGCACAAGGAAACCGCCGATGACGACCGGGCTACAGTTGGTCTAGCAGCTAGGTGTCATCGATCCTAACCGAGGTGGCAAACGATCCTGACACCTGAGAAATTATTTACTTTGGTAAATAACTAAAGGGTTAATTAGCTAAAGTGTTAAACAAAGCTGCAACTGATGACCGACAGCTTGCTGCAAGCATTTTTATTTTTCTTTTGTTAGGTAGTCGGTAGCTTAGTCGTCTTTGGCTGCATTTTTTCGTATTCTTTCACAAGTGAACAGTGTACTGTCAGCATCGATCTCACCCTAAATGCAGATAAATATCTTGAACGAACCATTCATCTAATTCCGCGAAAAGCAGCACTGGTAGTGACTACTAAGTGACTTCGGCGGATCGATGAATACTGCGCTGGTAGATGTGACCTCAAGTACGATACTAACGGAAGACAGCGCTCGAACCAATCCAACGATTGGATGCTCGGAAGGAGCCAGGATCAGTTGATTCCCATACCACCACATGTACCGCTAGTCCAGAGATCGCCATACAGTGCCGCTTGCAGATCGCAGCGCAGCGTCACGTTCTTTGATTTGATTTATTGGCTTTAAAGTCTGCAGACACTAGGGGACACCCTACTTAAAGCAGCGGACTGAATAAATGGAAAAACAGAAACAAAGGAAACAGCAATAAAAGGGGACAGCTGGACGTAATGAAACAACGGTGTGCGACTTAACTTACGATCAGAAGCACGTCAGTTCGTAGCTAACTGTTCTGGCCAGCTGGTGCAGTAATCATTTGAGTCTGCGTCAGGAACACATCCGTAGCCGGTAAGAACGGCTTCAAATCAAACACGGCTCGAACGCAGTAGTTATCTTCGGTGATTATCCGTACACAATGCTTCGGTCCGGCCGCAGCTCCTGGGAAAAAACGGCGCATGGTGAAATCATACGTACTACAAGCAGCTTGTTTGCTGTTTATTATAGAACGAAAGAAATCTGCATTGTCTACATAAAAACCCATAAACACCAACAGTACCCAAAACATCTTGCTGTAATTAGCGGCTGTGGTGTACATGGAGCCAGTTAATAAGACTCTAATATTTCAAGATTAGTTGTTCATCACATGAGATATTCTTACTTGTAACGTTGTGGATGAAAAGATGCCATGGGTGTCATTCCTAGCTAAACTGTAGCTAAACGGAGACGAATAATGCTGGCTGATCACACGTCGAATGGAGTAATTGCGGTATCCCCACGCAATCGCGTCCATCTGATCCTGAGGGCATGGCACACTGCTAGTGCACTCCGAGGCTGGACAGCTGAACGTAGCGGTTTCGCCTGCTGGGACTCTGACCATTGGTTAGTTTGGCCAGGGCACGTTGAAATTGGTGTTGTCGAGATGTAAGGGTTCCGTTTGTCCATGTTTAGTGCAATTCGTCCGTTTACCACGGTTTTCCGTGCGGCTTCTAATGCAGCTGTCAATGCTGCAAAACTACCGCTAAACCAGCTGCGAAAATGCAAGTAAAACTAAAACTATCACAGCTTCACCAGTTTCTACTACACCACATATCTATCACCTTATTACAAATGACAAATTCTTACGTTCCACAGGAGAATATTGCTCGCATGGACATACGCACAGGGGAGATGATCCAGAAGTCTGCATGCCGTTAGCATATATCATAACCTGCAAATAGGGTTGTTAACGCAACAGCTTCTCATCGTCTAGTTTACCAACTATTGCAATCTGCGGTTTATTATCCGTACAGTAAAATATGCTATGATAATATTAAAGATATGAACCGTTCTCTGCTAGAAGTACTTAGTTAAGCAAGGACAGCAGAATTGAAGTATCTGTAAGTAGTACTGTATGTCGGGTTTGTTAAATTTCCGTGAAATCATGAAGAGCCGATGAAACTGTACCAGCATGAACTCGATATATTACAACGGTAACTTCTTAGCTACCACTAGTGGAGCGGGTTGTACACCCTTACCACGATAATCAGGGGTGGTGATTCTGATATTCGGCTGTTCTTATGTGATCACGATGGTCAGTTCTGATAACGAGCGGAAGTACGTAACACACGAGCAGGATGAGTCTGGCACACGTAAGGCACGATAAGGGGTGACCACGATGAAGCGGATACACGTAGTAGATCTAGCTCACGTTAGGCACGATGCACGACATCCGGCAATTACGGATAGACACGTTTATTAGCACGATCAGCAGGAACCAGACTACACGGGCTGAGGGATTGCCAAGACTAAATTCTGATCTTCCGATCTTACAGTTTCATCTCATTCTAGATCATGCATTAACATGGTCAGATGTAAAAGGGCTGGTCATCATGTTTCCGGTTGAGTTGTTACCAATAAGAATCGTTACTACGGCTATAATATTATACAAGCAACGGCCGCGGCGCTACGCGCCGCGTTCCAGTACCTTTGCCAGACGTCGCGAGAAAATAAACATCATTTATGACGGAAACGAATACGATCCTACGCCACAAACGTAACTTTTCCAACAGCAGGAAGTACTGCAGTTGAAGTTTTTCAATTATTTCTTACAGCTCGTCTGCAACGCACTGGCGTCGGCGCTGCGCGCCGCCGCCGGTGCTCGCGACTCGCTCTGTACTGCTACGTCTGCTCTAGTTACAGTACAATTAACTGCGGCAAAATAAAGGCTGCACGGGCGGTGTTCCTAAACAAATATGTACTCTGTCCCAGTGTGGTTGGTTACTTAGTCCCAGATGATGGGGTGTTAATTGGAGCCATGGAAATGTAGGGTGTAATGCCACTGCATTGACGGGGCTTTTTGCAAACAGTAGCTTGTGTATACTGGTTCAACAGTTGCTGAGGCAGGATATCATACCGGACGCCACAACTTGCGCTGCGCTCTCTAACTGAAGGTTCATAAATCTTTGTCTTTTCTAATCTAAGGACTAACAAACTTCCACTAAGGATTCGGGAGTCTTTGTACAGAACTAAGGCTTTGCAAACTTACGTACTCAAATAAACACTTGCAAATCTTTGTACAAACTAAAGGTCCACAAACGTTAGTGAGAACCTAACTAAGGACTCGCAAACCTATGTTCCCAAATAAGGACTCGCAAACCTACGTACTTCACCAAGGGCTCGCAAACCTACGTACCTAACCAAGGACCCCAAACCTTCGTACTTAACTAAGGACTCGCAAACCTATGTTCCCAACTAAGGACTCGCACACCTACATACTTCACCAAGGGCTCGCAAACCTACGTACCTAACCAAGGACCCCCAGAGCTTCGTACTTAACTGAGGACTCGCAAACCTACGCACCTAGCAAAGGAATGCAAACCTGTGTACCTAACTAAGAGCTCGCAAACCTACGTACTTAACTAAGGTCCTGTAAACCTGGACCATATTGCAGTCAGGGCTAAGTTTGGTAGAGCATAATTTAAAAGCTTTCTGGCAAATCAATTTTACGAAATAATTTTACTAAACCAAACAATGCAGCAAAGGAACAAAATGAGCAAAAGTGCAGAAAGGCAGGGCTCGGTTCAACTGGTTCAACAAAATATGAAAAGCGAACTGGCTCAGCGAATCAGAATGCTTGGGAGGCGGGAACGTTACAGACGGACATAAGCCGCTTAATATAGTAGAGATAAATGATTAAGTACCGAAACCAGATTTTAGTATGATCGCTCAAAACCGGCACCCTCGAGCGAACAGGCGAATGCACTAATTTTTATTAACTCACTAGTGCTCACTACTGCAGAACAAAGAGTCGCGCATGGATTCGGCCCAGTTTCTTGTTCTAAGCCGTGATTTATCAAATATTCTATGGAAGCGGTCTATAAAATTGTACATAAGTTAACTGCTCTTGCAGAAGTTGAGACATATGTAACAGTAGCGCTTGCTGTGCGAGGTTTCCGGAGGAAACAGCAGCAGAATACCTTAAATTCATGATTAGATTCAACTCATGAAATAGTGCGTCAGATGCTTTTCTGAATTACGATAAGAAAAAAACTCGCGATCTTCGCACATTCACGATCCTCAGTTCCGGAATTTAGGTCAACTGAAATGATATGTCCTGCACAAACCATTCGTCCAATGCTTCAAATGGTCTAACCCAACACTGGTAGCGGCCATTGAGCGGATTCGTAATGGTTGCGCTGGTATATGATTCCTTGAACGCGAAACCAACTGGAACCGTAGACCGTACTATACTCCGTATCGGATGCCTTGAGGGAGCCGTTATCACGCGCCCCTCATATCGCCATATATATCGCTGATCCAGCTCGAGTTGTCCGTACAATGGCGCTCGAAGATCGCAACGAAGAGTCACAGTTTGCCCAGCTGGTCCCGAAACATTTTGTTTAGTCGTGACGAAGATATCCGCCGCTGTTAGGAAAGGCTTCAGGTCATACAATGCCATGATACACGACTTGTTCAGCTCGTTGGTCCAGACGCAGTGAACGGGACCCGCCGCAGCCGCTGAAGAAAACATCTCGATTAACAATTATGCCTAAAGATACAGCTTTCTCGAGAAGCAAACGACGTTTCCATGAGTAGCGGATATTCGTGAGAAGCGCGTAATGCTGCAGGTATTTCAGTAATAATAGTAAGGTTTACGTTGTGCTGAATTTGAATTTAAAACGTAAAAGCTGAGGGAGTTTTTGTCAGGCGAGACTGTTGATTGAGATAGTGTAGTTCAGGAGAGTTTTAGACCAATCTTTTTCATGCATTATTGCGCAGTCGCGAGCTTTTACTGTACCTGTAACATTGTGAATGTACAGATGAGAAGAGGTGGAATTGGTGTCGAGGCTGTACGTAAATGAAGACGACTGGATTCGCCTGAACACACGGGTAACCGAGTAGTTTCGGTGGCCCCAAAAGATTCCGCTTAGTTGAGGGCATGATTCGCTGTATCCGCATTCTGGAACTGTACAACTGAAGTTGGCGGTGTGTCCCGTGTGAACTCTGTACATGGTAGCAAATTTTGTTCGGCCTGGGCAGGGTTGCAATGTCAGCTGCGAAACAGCAGGACTGGGTCTATCCATATTCAGTGTTATTCTTCCTTCGATGCTGTTTTTCTCCGCGGCTTGAAATGCATTGGTCAGTGCTGAAGCGCGAGAAACAACATTCAAAATGCAGCTACATACATATATTCTTCGAGTGAAGCCATTGTTTTTCGTACGACAAGCTGTCTGTATAACGTCCGTTAGCAGATACTCATGTTCCACTAGCGAGCAATCATGGACGCACCAACACGGCTGCAACGGAACCAAGAAGGAAGTACAAATCCATCAGTATCGTGTCATTCAGATTCCCGAAAACTGTTCTTAGCATACGATTTTTGAGACTTCGATCGTTGACTGGTTGTGAAAGCCTTTGATTTCTTCGCTGATCACGGACAATTAAATCGGCAAAGAGGTCAACGTCTCAGTTTAAAACCACGTTAAAATCAGCAGTCTGCTGCGTGACTCCGATTACGAAGTCACATTTGTAAGTTGTCAAGCTTCGCAGCCATCTACCCGGTATGTATGCCATAAATCTTCTAGCTTGTGTTTCAAGGACAACAAGCGTACTCGTATAATGCTACCTGCACAGCACGCTGATATTCGTTCTGTCTAACGTTACTGCAATACATAAATCGCAATTAAATATATTAAAAATTTATTGCAATCCTGACACGTTGTTATGGCGACTGCGAGTCTGCTCGTCGTACCATGAACAGCTCAGGTTTCTGATGCCCCTAGAATCCGTGTAATACAAATGTGAAAAAATGTGCTTGCCTCGTCATTTTTATATCTAAATTCTAAGACGTTTTCCGACGCTCTTATTACATGTACAGTTCTACAGTTTACTGTATTCCCGAGCCCAGTTGTAAATTAATTTGACAGTCTAGTCAGTGGCGTGTGGCGCGGTGTGGGTGACGTCGCCTGTCTCTGCCCTTATGGCTTTGACTTCCATACACTCACCACTGGCTAGACCGTAAAAATGAATTGACAAATTAAACGGATACAGCAAACAATTCAAAATTTTCCTGCGGGAGCTTGAATTGATATTTACAAATACATACAATTTGTAAAACACAACAAAGTGTAAAGTGGGTTACTTTTTCTAACCAAAGGCTTACCGATCTTTCATCTGCTCCGAAGCGTGGCTGTGACCTTTGCCAATTGAAAGTAGGGAAATTCGCAAGATACTAACTTCAAGGCATTGCTTCTGTAAAACCTTGGCAAGCCGAAATATCTCCCTGTAAATCCAGGCTTGTTCAAAGATTGCTTGGATTCTTTGTAAACTGACAGGAAATCTTTAGGCAATTCACATAAAACTGTGGCAAATTACGGTCTTTGAACAGTTCTTCCCTTTTGATGAGCCTAGTCCGACAAATGCCGCCCATTTGTCGGACTCCGTCCATTTATGCTGGCGTCAAACTACATTTATATGGGTCAACAGGCAACGGTATCAAATTTACTAAACTTTATTCCACACACAAATCAGTCCGTATTAGTCAAAATCATTCAAATTAGTGCATGTAGTCTGTTCGTACAATAAATATCTGCTAGTACTTCTTTCGACCAGAAATGCGAGACAGTCTATGTCAAACGAAGGGAAAAGGCCCTGAACCATGATGCAGTTGGGTTCTAAAGAGTTAAAGGCAATGAATTCGTAAAGTCTCGCATGCAGGCGGCCAAGCCGTATGAACTCAGGAAAACAATCGTAATCCGAGACAACCATAACATTGCAAACATCCGATGTACGGGAATTCGTGTGATTCGGATACGTTATAATCCCCTAAAGTTTAGTAAAGCGTTTACTTGCAGCAGTCTTGTAATTTAATATCAGTAGTAATAAAATAGAAGTGGTCAATTGATGCGTAGACTCGGAATTTGTTTTCAGCCACTACGCAACTTACGTCTCAATAATATTATGTAATTGTAAATTCTGGCATCATATCGCTAATTGCTTGTGCAGGAAACTTCATCAGAATACTAGCTGAAAGCTATTTTTCTGTTTAAGGGGATATTCGGTGTACTGTCACAAGTACAGTCAATGCAACACCGGCCGAGCACGTGTGAGCATTACACCAAG
>JAQGAU010003559.1:0-12987 GCA_034698045.1 Paramacrobiotus richtersi
CCCATTACCAGTACCATACCAGATACCAGACAACCAGTACCATTACCAGCTACCAAACCCAGGTTTTAGTGCGACCCTACTGGTAGATGTTACTGTCGAGGAATCGAAGTGTTCTAAAATATTATAATCAGGTTAATCACGGATTTCAATGAGCATCATCTCGTTGATTTCTTAATATGCGAGGTGCGATTTTGAATTAGCCTGATTTGCTGTTTTCTCTTCAGTGAAACAGATTCAGCTGAATGTTAACAATTCTGTTACTGTATGTACATAAGCAATCACTCACTAGCTACGCAGAAACTAATTTTGGCTTGACTTTGACCGGCTGGAAACTGGACCAGGATTTGTTACGAGGACACTACGAGGTCCAGGGACCAAAACTGTTTTTGTTATGGAAAATATGTTTAGAAAACAGTGTTTAGTAATTCTTTCGAAACGAATATCAATGCAAACAAATTATTCTTGACGAAAATTCACAATCCACCGACTGGACTTATGCAGAGTGCTGAAATCTGTAGACAGTATTAAGTCTGGTTTAAGTGCTAACCTTGTCCAACGAAAGAGACTCAACTTTCTTCCACAACAATATGCCTTGGTGGAAGGATGATTACAGCATTTACTTTGATCAAAAACGCAAACTTTCAGATATCCGCGTCGAATGATGGCTTTGAACCAGCATATTGTATAACAAAACCTGAAAGTTTTCTTGAACGACCAGAGACTGAGAGCCTTACTTTTGGCAAAAGATGTGCTTCTTGCGGACGAAAGACTTGGGACGTTTTCATTTATACCGAAATTGCGCTGCCATTTTACGCTATTGTCCGAAAAGGTCAGCAAATGTCCGAAAAAAGGGAAATAGCAAGCAAATTTTAAGTGGTAAAGAACTTACAAGCGTTACCGTTAAAAAAGGTGCCTTGGTTCTCGCATTACTGTGCCTAGCTGCCAGAGTTTCTTGTCAAAAGCTCCAAACCTAGTTTTAAAGTATAAGTACAGAATGGCCTTTTATTTATAACATAGGAATACTTCTGAAGTACTTTAAAGAGCAAGGGGTCGAAACTGCAGGCTAATAATTGTAAGTGTGGCTAATTTGTAACCGCACCTCGTATTGGTTGTACCTTCTTGAAGAGGGGTTGTGGAAGAATTCGGTTGTATTGCGGGCTCATATGCAAACGATTCGCACACCGCAGGCTTAAGTTCTTCACAGGAATAAACACTCAAGCCCTACAAAAAGGCCATGCTGTCAGTTAACTACCTACTTACAATATATATTTAACTCTCATATTATTGACCCTGTCTTAGTTACCGAACTCACGTTTGCGCCACCAGCAACACAACTGAAATCGCGCCTTCCCGTTCCAGAAATCTAAGCGTACGAGATGGCATCCCAGGGAGTATATTGTACCGTAGAGTTATCGCTCCAGCCAAATACTCGAGGAAGGTATGGATTGCTCAGACTATTCAGGCCGATCCAAGTTCCGTTTGTGAAGGGGAAAACGGCTTGATATTCCGACGGACTGTCGAACGAGAGGATATCACCCCCATTTGCTCTACAGCTGGTAAGCGCTGAGCTCCATGTCATGCGATCTGAAGTCGTTTTGATGCACTTATTGCCAGCTGGGAAGTAACCTGACATGCAGCCATATCCACCTGTTTCAGAGTAACAGTTAGTCGTCGTGCTTTCTTTTCAGTTTTCATAAATCAGAGAACAATTTAACAGGAAATTTGTCAGTAAAAAATTAGGGCTCTAATTTCGATCGTATGACATACCTGGCGGTGTGGGCGGTGGTCCTGTTGGTGGACGCGCCGAAACGGTTGGTTTCTTGCAGATGAAAGCTCGATTGACACCACAGCCGCCATCGGCCCAAACAGCATCCGGTGATTCAACAATATATGCACATCTTGGGTTCGAATCAGATATCGGATAAAAGAATGGATCAGCAAATATGTTGTCGTGGCTGTCATCTGGTTCACCTGAGGACATGCAACGTCAACGCATCCGTATTTTCATACTTCTTGGTTCGTTACTTGTACTTACCTGGCCCCCAATTGAAGACAGTCGCTGGAATGGCATAATGATCCTTCGAGTCCCTTTTGGGCCAAAACCAGAAATTGTGCCGATTAGAATAGAAGTTAATCCAGTACGAGTGGGCTCGTGCAAAGCCTGTTGGCAGAGGACCGATAAAGTCTGCTCCCACGATCACATCTGTGGGAAAGGTCATGCATGTATCAGACAGGTTTTCCAGTACAGATTAACCGGTATTTTGATAAGACCTTACGCGGCTATATTGCGTTGCGTTTTCTGAATCTGTATTAACTATGAATGTTGAATTCAAGGAATGTAAAATAGATACGACATGCCTCGAATGTGGAGTTCCTCCTCTTTGGTGACAATAGAAACAAGATCGGACTGGGGATCATAATTTTTGCATATCTGCTTAGCGGCGCGCCAAGTTGTTGGATCGCCATGGGGTTTGTAGCAGATGTCGCCTTTTCGAATCCAGCCGGCTCCGCATTGAGGACCAAACGGTCGTTCAACGGAAGTATCCCGATCTTTTCGCTCTGGTAACCAACAAATTAACCGTTACTACCCCCATACATAAAACATAATATTATCATACAGTATGTCCGAAACTCCAAATCATACAATGAACAGTATGCTCTGCCTTGTTTTTTTACAGGAATACAAGAAACAAGAAAATGCTACGATTCGTTGTAAGATTGTAGGCTTTGGAACAACGAGAAATACGAACTGATAATATCGAACAAGTCAGAAAACGCAACACAGATATCAAGAACAAAGCATATCTGTACAGTCCACTCAAAGGTAGCTTGTGGATGAAAGCTGAAGCCGAACTCTTCACGGAACGATCGCTGCAAGCTTGTAACGGCACGGTGTCATCATTACCAACAAAAGCAAAGTGTTATCTTATCTGCATGATGTACTGCAGTCTGCAGATAGTAAGACAGTGCACCTCATGGTCGTTCAGTATTAGTTCCTGGAAGTGGTTAGTAACACTAGTTCATGCTTCGCAGTCTACACCGTCATAGCTGTGTATGCGGACACGCCAGGTGAACTTACGCCGTCTGGCCGAGTTTCTGAAGATTGGTTTATGTAAGACTTTATGTCATACACAATTTGATCACATCGTAAATGGAGCGTCACAATGACCATTCTGTTCAAACTGAGACATTTGGCTGCGCTGTCTGTCAGTATCATTACCATAACAGTGATCGCATTGGCAAAGGAGGCTTCGGGATTGTGTACAAAGCAGCTGCTGTAAACCGCTGCGATGTTATTGGAGCCGAACATGTTGCAGTCAAGAATACTTATTTCGATAAACATTCGAAGTTACTGATTGATCCCGCAAGATGGTCAAAATTACGTCAAAGACTGCAAAACTTACCGGAATTCAGCGACGATCATCTCGTTAAGTACCACAAAATCACTGTCGCTAAAGGATCGTTAGGTGGAGTGTCCGTCGAGCTGATGATGGACTATCATACCGGTAAGGAAGTAAAATTATTTTGAAAAGATACCGCTTTCGTGTGTCATTTTGCACGTTTTTGCAGGTGGGGATTTAGCTGAACTGATGCGCAGTTTGCAGCAACAAAGCATTTTGTTGAGTGAAGCTGACGCTGTGTCTTATATCGCGCAGATTGCAGAAGGACTCAAGTTTTTGCATGATAAACAGATCATCCATGGAGATATGAAACCAAGCAACATTCTCATTACTCGGTCCCAGAATAGTGACCGCAGGCTGGTCATCTGTGACTTGGACGATATTGTCCAGATGGAACGGGACGCTACTTGCTCCCGCGATATTACGAATCTCCGTGGCACATGCCGTTTTATGTCACCGGAGATGCTTAAGAAATTCGTAGCTATGCAAAAATCCGAGAGTCCCGGACGCAAAACCGACATCTGGAGTTTAGGATGCATTATGCTTGAATTGGCAGACTGTGTTGTCGGTAACGATCAGAAATGGCTTCACAAGGGACGTAAGAAAATTGAAGTCGGTAACAAAGTAAGTAACACAACATTTGTTCAGATGATCATCCAAGGATACGTTCCGTTTGCCACTGAAACCATTCCGTCACACATAAAATCGAATCTGCAACGATGTATACGAACCACAAGCGCGGAAAGGATTTCTGCAAGTGCACTGATTCAGCAATTAAAGTCAAGGGAATTCACCTTGATCTTCCAGTTCACCTATAAGCCTACTGCTTGCTGGTTTGATCCCTCGACGAAAAGAATGACGGAATTTTCCTTGCCTGAATATCCACGGGAACGTATTAGATTATGCACGTCCCCGGTTCTGGACCATTGCTTGATTTTCCAGGCTTACGATTTTGTCTGTGATACATGTAGATCTTGCCAGCATTGCGATACTTTCATATGGGATGTACAAAAAGATACACTTCGACCCGTTTTGTTTCCTGGATCGTCACAAACAATGTTCTTTCCCATAGCTGTCACGGACAAAATCTATTTTTGGAGTTCGAATATGCCTTATGATCGCGAAGAGTTTAAAATGCTGGATTTGCATGATAAATCTGTCGCTCCTCTCGGCTTACCACCAAATCCTAAACCGAATCGGTACAACAGATTCTGCCGTGAACACCCAGTGCTAACAGTGAGCTTTAATTATGTTGCTTTTGCATTTTATTTTGTAGGAAACAAATGGTATATGGTGCAGTACAACATGGTAAACGGATCATCTACTACGGAAAGCACAAAGCTGAAAAGCTCACGCCACGGCCACGCACGAAACTGCCAATGTGGGTCAAGTGCTTTGACACGGTTACGGGCGAATGGGACTCTTTACCGGATCTCCCTGATCGGCGAAGACACTTCGCTATGGTCTTATTGCAGAACACTGTTTACGTGCTGGGCGGCGTTGTCAACAGGTCTTACGTTCGAACATTGCTATCTGATTATGGACCAACCGGCCTGGAAATTGACCCGACTATCGGCTTACGATCATGCCTGCGCTTGGACTTGCACTCGGCAACTGCTCGATGGGAAAAGATATGCGATCTCTTGCACAAAAGGTGGGATCACTGTGCGTTCGTTTCACACAATCGGATTTATGTTTTTGGCGGCGGCCAGGATATGCATGCTGGATCACGAATCATGGAAGAGTATGATACAGAGCGAGACTTGTGGTCCACTGTTTCCGTGACAGGGACTAAGAATGTTGTTAAGAAGTTTTTTCATCCTAATCATCCATTTTTCCAGCAAGTAACTATATCCCTAGACTGGCCGCTTAATTCTGGTGCGCTACAATGCTGCATCCGGATTCAACCTGTTATGGAATTCCTATTCCCATCTTCTGGTTCCAATGCGTGCCTTTCTCAGATTATGTTTACGGTAATCGTTAATAACTCGCAACCTTGTTTGTTTTACTCACCTTGATGGACAAGCAGAGATATCGTTAACGAGATCGTAAAAGGCAGCCAGACGGCAGAGCCGAAAACATGGAAGTGGAAACTTCCACTGGAAATGTCAACTTCCAGCCTTGAAGTGTTACTGTCTAAAACGTGGAAGCAATGGTTAAAACATGGAAGTGGCACTCTGGCAGTTCTTAACGGGACTTCTGACCAGCAGACGAAACATGATGGGTAGGAAGTAAAACTCGCTGGCGACAAACATTGTTCAGTAAAAACGGCGTCTTCCCAGATAAGAATTAATTAGAACCTACATCAAAACAAGTATCTATGCAGAGATGAATATGAGGATATCATAGCGACAGACTGACAGACAGAAAAACCGTGGAAAGAGAGGAGCATTACTCAGTACTAGCATCGGTAGAAGGTCACTGAAGCTGCAGCACACCACCCGGAAAACTATTGTCTGCAAATATTACTGTGTAAAGCGGTATATACTGCAGAGAAAGACATATACATGTACGCTGATTAGTATTGTTCGAAGGCGAAATGGCGGGGATATGATTGAGAAAACGCCAAGAATTGATATTATGCAGAAAAGTTTACGTGTAATACTTTTTTCACGTGCTGGAAATGAACGGGAGACATTTTCCCTCTGACATCCGGTAAAATAATGATCTCTGCCGGATCGAAAACTTCAACTTCCGCTGTCACGCTTTTCGCATTGATGTGAAAGAAGGCATTTCTCACGGCGCCGACGACAAGCTCGTTATTTTTTTTCTATTTCCTTGGTAGGCGAGAAACTTAAATCGACGCGGAATATTAATTGCAGTGTTCCGCATTTACATAATGCTCTAAACCAAATCTGAATTACCCAGTTTCATTCAGACATGTAATTTAAAAAGACTACGGTCCAGATGGAAAGTATTAACCGCGAGCTGTGCAGCTTCCTTATGTCTATGTGCATTTTGGGTCTTCCTTATTACGCATTAACCCACCAGCGCCCGGCACCAGAAAGAATTCAAATTCTAAGTTGAAACCCGCATTTGCCGATCAAAAAATTTGATTAAGAAAATGTTGCTTTTCGGTAATTTTGTGACCACAGGTCAGCAGGGGCAGCATTGTGTTTTTTTGACATCAATAAGCATGAACCCTTTCGCACAGCCATAAGGTTCATTATTTTACAAATTTAGCGGGACCTCTTTTTTTAACTTTCAAAGAGCTGGCCACTGTGGTCAGTTTTTCTGGGGCTATACGGTGGGATATATTTGGTTGTCATTCGGATGACCAGTGGGTAGCTGTGAAAATGGCATTTTAAAATCTGATGAAGATGAATTGAAAGCCCTGCTTTCATCTAGTCATAAGCACTTTCTTGCCCTTTGCAAGTTCAGATGACCTCCACAGTACCGGAAGTATAAGGGGAAGTCAGCCATTGGTTGGTGGACTTCAGAATCTACCATAGCTAAGACTGAAGATCAGCTTTTCCATGAAAAATATTGCAAAAAGTATCTCTATGTCAGTCATTTGCCCCCGAGATGGCTCGTACTAACCAAGGAAACGCAGGAATCGGCTAGCCATTCATTTACGAAGCACGGCCTATCGGAAACGACCGCCTCCGTTGCCTTGATCATCGATCACGGCAGGAAAATCACCGCAAAACAGCTGAATATGGTATAATAATTAATCTATGCAAGTTACCCCGACAAAGCTGCAGTCGTAAGCGGACTTCACGGAAACACAACGACTATCACTTCTGGCCCAGTTTAGTTGATAAAACTTCTAACTACAAGCTGCAGCTTTTGCGTTCGTTCGATCGACGATAACTTTCGTTCGACATCTTTCTACGTAATCGCAATCATCACATTCATTCCGTATTGACCTCAGGCTAAAAATCGCACTGGATCGTGGTAAGCGCCGTGTGGGCAACCAACGAGAACAGATCGGAATGATAACAGGATCCTGTTATGCTATAGGTACACTTTCCAGATATCCAAACAGATAACGATGAACAATAATATTATCATGCTACTCTGTATGTCAAAAACAATTTTTTTTGAATACAACTAAGTCCAGTTTAACTTACTTCCGTCGTTATAGCACATGAAGTGCCGCTCGTCGGTACACTTAACGTATGCCCACTGTCCGCGGTCGATCCAGCCGCATCCCTTGCAGTCCGAATCTCGAACAACGCTGATTGTGCAGAGCCGGTCATCCTCGGACGCGGGCTGTATTTCTGTAGTGCCGTAAATGAGATAAGCGGTGTTTCCGTTGACCTAGAAATTAATTCAAGCCAGGCGTCGTTGGTGAGTTACTTCGAAGCCGGTCGCTAGTAATTACGAAAACAACTGCACTGTTTACTCTATATCTATATTTCGGATATAGAAACCATAGCAATCGCTTTAAAACATCTGATAACGATTTTGGATGCTTTTTTAATGGTTGAACTGTATTGTGTGTCGGTAGTGCTGTAAGCGCTGGCCTTTGCGTGTCACGTTGGCTTTTGCTAATAAAAAGTTGTATAGCAATAATTGTTCTCCTAATTACTAGCGAGCGCCTTCGGTTACTCTGTACAGGATAACTTTCTTACCATGCTGCCATCGGCATGTTTATAAATCCATCGGCCATTTTCATCCAAACAGCTCGCTTTGATGCCTAACTAAATTCTTTGGTCGATTTGTCCTGCAAAATTTCTCAGGTGTCACAAGCGATCCCATTAACAACTGGCAACAATCACCACAACATACAGCAGTGTAAGTTCACGAAACATATTTTTATGGTACTTGTACCTCCGACATAATAATTCTCGGCAGCGGAAGAAGGCGTAAGTAAATAAGACTTGTCCGGGAGTCTGTCACAATACTCCTGTGCGGCATCGCGGTTTTTCTTGTCTGTGAAGTAATAACAGCATCCATCGTGATACCGCGTGAAAGGCGGTCCACATGTAATGCGGCTGAAGTTTTGAAATATCGCTGATGATTTTGTACAGAAATACGTAGAGAAAGCCATCTGACGTTGTATGACCTCTGGATGATCCTCAGTCAGTTTGTTGTTACCGGCGCACAAGTATCCCATCTTCTGTAAACAGGAATCGGCACTCCAATTTCCACTATCCAATGTGTAGTTGTTCCGTCAATGAAGGCTCAGTATTCAGTCCCTGTGGCCGTTGAGGTCATGGGTTGGCCCGGTGACCAACTGTTGTATAAAAACGGGGAGCTATCGATCCACCTGAAAATTGGCTCGTTTGGCTTTTCTGTAAAATGAGACTATGTCACTGGTGACATACTGAAACTGAGAATCATAAACGAAAACCGATCCATCATGCTTGAAATAAACCGTACATAATGAACGATCCTTTTCTCCGTTTGAAAATGTTAGTTTGCTACCTCGAGCAGTATATTTCACTGATTGTGTAATGCCCGTCAAACTCAGTGAACAAAGAAACAAACTGTAAATTTTTCGGTAGCGATTGCCTTACTGTGTCCACCAATCCAGTCCAGTAATAGGGCATGTCGTTTTCGACAGAGCCGTGATTTGCTGTCAGTAGGCTGGCAATCTTTCGTCGCACAAAGTCCTGGATCTGCTGGCTGTAATCATAACAGAATGGCATGAATAAATGATTGCTAAATAAACTGCAGCAAATCAAGGACTTTTTAATGAAGACAAGTTCTCCGCCCTCGAGGGCACAGCGCCTTCTGGCTTGTAACCAGTCTACTAGTTCGTCGCTGAACTGGTAGCAATTGTCACCGAGTTCCTCCCATCCATATGGACATTTACCTGTGGCAAAAGATTTTGTTGTATAAAGCATAAACCATTATCAAACGTGAGGTCATAGCGTCAGTTACTTTTTGGTGTTTCACATGCGTACGGATAGCGCTTTTCGCAGTTAGCCTTCAGTGATCAATCATGTTCTTCCGGAAAGGTGATAATTATGAACAATTCCTCGGATGAACTGCAAATTTCTCCGCAATATGTTTTGCTGTCAGGTAAATTTCTGTAAAAATCACATATTCCTATTTCGATACAAACAAGGTCCGCAGGCTCTGTAATTTTACGTGATGTATTCGCTTAAAGTTTTGGCAGCCCCGAGATCCCAGTGGTCGACTTAGTTTGACTATGTTGCTCTGGATTGGATCTCCAAGATGGTAATGATAGTTTAAGTTGCCTACATCAATACATGTGCCCACATAAAGGGGGTTTTACGTGGCGCAAAGTGCAACATGTCTGTATTGCTCCAGTCACACGGGATGGCGATTACGTCATGGCTACACATCGTCAGAGCGTAGCCATAACGTAATCGCCAACCGGTGTGACTGGAACAGTACAGACATGTTGCACTTTGCGCAACGTAATACTCCTATATAGGTATTGGTACAGGAATGTGTAATTATATAGTTTTTCCTGCCAACTTTTGTGTGCAACAATGTCATGCTCTCTTATAACGATTATACGAAGTTGACGCTGTGTGCATCAATCGTTTTTTAATGGCTTCGGCTCAGCGACAGTTTGCCTGGGCCCCGGAATAAGTATTCAACTCCGCCCCATAGAAGTGATACTTATTGCATCATAAATCCACCCATCTTCGATGTTGCACCATGGGCGTCCACCTATGCAACAAAATGTGAAACCAAGTTTTAAGGTGTTGAACGTGTCAGGTGTGGAAGACTGACTGAAAGTCCCAGAACACACGAAACCCGTGGATTCATCTTTGTGTCTGTATACGAAATCCAGTGCATCATTTTCGTAGGTGATTGCTCCTCGATATTTCGCTTGATTTTCTGCCGGTGGTGGATGGACAGTTCTGCAAGGGAATGACAGCATGTAACCGTGAGGTACATCACTATAGCCTATGGCTATGTATGTCCAGATGAACCACATCGGTGCCAGAAGAGCCTGAACGTATGTTCTGTTCTGTCCAGCCCTTGAAGTCACAACCAGAGTCCCGGTCACTTACAGTTTAGGAAATTGGCCTGGATTGAAATCTGTGGTCGGGTTTTCTGATTCATCCGTCCATTGCCAGCGGCCGTTTTGGTAAGTTAGCCCAATCCAGTAAGAGTTCGCTTGACCCTGCATTTCCTCCATAAAATATTCCTAAAAAGCAAGCGGACGGCACAGAACTTATAGATGGAAGATAACATCGCCTGGGATGTGTTACAGACCGTTTACGGCTATATATGTATAATACAGTGCAAACGCAGCCTGAAACGAAAGAACTGATAACTGGCAATCATACCAGTTCATCCATATCGGTAGGAACAAACAGCCTGCCACCCCGCATCCGGCATTCCTCAAATGCATGCTCAAATTTAACCTGCCTGGGATAGGGTCCTGTGGCGGCACCAGCAGACGATTTTGCATAGATGTAACAGCACCGAGACGTGCCCGGTCGTCCAAACCATTCCATGCCTGTTACGAGCGGAGGAAAGACCGACGAGAGTGCTACTGGTGAGCATAACTGTTTGCTGCTTTATTTTTACCTGGGCATCTTGCTGCTTCCGTAAAAGAATCTACCGGTGGTGAAGAAAGAAACAAAGTGAATTTATAACAGTCGTCGTACGCACGGAGGTGTACAGTGCTTTTGGAGCAGCCGCCATTATCTATGGTACTAGCAAAACCTTACACAAGTTATCTACTTCAGAAATTAGACTTTACCTGTATCGATCCACAGGATTGCCGTTAGCAAGATTATGTATGGCACAGATGGCATTTTTTGTCAATTCATGCGCAAAACCATAGATTGACAGTATCAGCTTTGGCTAATCTGCAGCGGTAGACGACAAAACAGAAAGAATACACTTTGTTTACCTGCGTGGCTGCGTCCAAATTTTGCAGGTAGACGTGTTGGCTTGGAAAGAACGGATGGTCTGCCGGCGGGGATGGTCTAGTACAACGCACCCGGTGCGTACCCGACTTATGTTGTGAAATCTCTAATTCTAGCGCATTTTTCAAATCCTATGAATTGTGATGTAAAAGGAGGATAAGATAATGCGCATGAAATATTTACGAAAATTATCGCTCTCACAGGTAGAGGACTCGCTACACAATTGCAGCAGACACGCCATTGTGAAGGCTTAAGCTAATTTTGTTATCTGTTTCCATAGCTGATGTGAAAAACCGTCGGGGTTTGATGTTTAACATTCACATTAATTGTGGCGCATACAGGTGTCTGCGTTGGATAGACGGCCTAAATGTACTTAACACGCTACACTCCAGAGAAAACAGGAAGCATCTGCCAGGGATAGACTACCTGTTGCAGTTACACCAATGTGTTTGCATTCTTTACAGATAAACTATAAATAAGAAAGCACTGATTGTGAATGAACCCTGTACTGCTTTCCGGCGTCGATTAATACATGTGAGAGCTTACAGTGGTGATCTTATATGATCACAGAAACAATATCCAGTATCAACTTGGCAGTGTCCAATACTTTGACAATCATAGACATATCACATAGTCGCCAATAAATCCGCATATTTTCTTTGTTCTTACAGTTAAATGACTGACATTCGAGCAGAAGCTTGCGGCGGCACAAATTGCCGAAATCATCGTAACGCAGATATTATTTTTCGACTAGCTGTTTACCACCTAAGCGTATTTAAGTAAGGCCTTCAGAAATCCCAAGAAAACCGTCCGACAAGACGTATTAGTCCCAGTGGAATAAACCAGACGCACAGCTTCCGTCATTTCCGGTTCCTTATCTGACATCGTCAGACCAGACTGCGAGCTGCATTTGGCATGGATGACATCTGCAGATCCGTTGTCGCTGACTTTGTGTGGTTGTCGCAACAGCCACTTGTGCATATCGCGAAGAATGTTCCGGCACTTGAGAGTGTAGTCGCTGAACATCTCCGCTGTAAGGGAGTCGGATAGATCGAAATTCGTATCGAAAAAGGTCAAGTTTCCTCTGGTGCAACGAATCACGATGGACTGGGGTGGCTCTACACACTGCAGAACAGTGGCAACTTCAGTAACGCTGGTTGTTATGGTTTCTGTCAGTGTGGCAATGGTAGATGTCGACGAGGTAACCAAGTGTTCTACAATCGAAGGTTAGCCGAATTAGAGATTTCAATGAGCACCATTTACGGTACATGAATTTCTGCTGATCCTCGATCTGTTGGTCATTACCGTCATGAAGTGGAGTTGTGATCGAATTCGGTTGTGTCAAGGGCTCACGTGTGAACGATTCGCACAATGCAGGCTTATATTCGTCACAGGAATAAACATTTAAGCCCTATGAAAAAGCCCGTGCTGTGACTTAACGGCCTACACAAGTTGAACTTGGGTATGGTAAAACATGGTATCGAACTCACGTCTGTGTCACCAGCCACACAATTAGCATCGTGTATTGTCGCTCCAGGAATGCCAGCGCGGAAATTAGTGTCCCAGGGAGTGTATTGTACCTTTGAACTATCGCTCCAGCCAAACACTCGAGGAAGTCTTGGGTAATAAATACGTAGAATAGAAATAAATATGTAATGGGTAAGCTGGAGAAACTCGAGGCTGCCAGCCCCCCTGCATCAGCCATGCCCACCCCGACCCAGCCTGCTGGTCCGGAACCATCTGCTGCGAAAAACGCCGAGGCATCTGAAGGAACATCA
>JAQGAU010003560.1:0-12985 GCA_034698045.1 Paramacrobiotus richtersi
AGCTGAGTTGTTGTTATGCATGTGTAAGCTTCCAGATGCTTGTTTCTGTTCGACATACGAATACGTTTTCTGTTTTTGGTAGTATGGATAATGATTTTTCAGTTTGTAGACGATCTTCTTGCGTTGTTGCTTCTAACTGCTTCATATTATGTACAGGCTTTCTGGTTTTTGCGCGACCGTTGGGAAGTCGCTTCTTTTCCAATAAAAAAGGCGTCGGCTTGGTAGCTCAGCCGCTGTGAGTGCAATGTTAGGCAAAAACGAATAGGTATTAGCACTGAACTAGAACATATAGGAGTAGCTAGGATAAACGGGTACTTAACTCAGCTTAGTGAATAAAGCAAGTTACAACTTTACAAAGTCATTGTTCTTGGAACTGAAGAAGTAACAACCGTAATCTGTTCAAGAAGCGGAGTTTGCGCTTATCACCTTCAAATGGTCATGGAGTGGATGAACGATTTCGAAGTTATTAGCAGTCCGGACAATCCGCACCAGACGGAAGAAGAGCGAGAAGATGAAAGAGAGGAAAGTGCTATTATCATTGTTCTTGGTATGGGCTATTCGATGGTTAAAATTCTCGAAGCTTTTAAAGCGCGAAAGGCACGTTCCCACAACGAGCGCTTCCGGAGTATTAACGACCTGGTGAATTGCATAATTACAAACGATGAGACCAAGGATCAGAAAGCAACGGGTACTGACGACCGTTTACGGTGTAAAATATGCCTTGAAAACCAGTGTGCTGTCACCTTTCACCCATGCGGACATGTAGTTGTGTGTATTCGCTGTGCTAAGAAACTAAACGAATGCCCTTTGTGTAGAAAAACGGTTCGCGAAAAACTGCCGGTCTTTTTTGGCTAATGTGTGTTTTGTCTTTCTAAAAAACCCCAAAAAAATAGGGGGGCTTTAACCCCAGAACTATACCAGTCTTAGCTTGCTTACGATCAGGCTGAAATTGTTGTGGTTTTGGGAATCCTCTTTTACAGTAGGTCAACTGTATGATGTCATAGTCACATGTTTAAACGTGATTCACGCATTATGTAGAGTGTATACGAAGCCTGCACTGAGACAAAAATAGACACACACACACACACACACACACACACACACTGACCGAGAGTGGATTCATGTCTGAACATGTTCAAACTCATGGGTAGAAGCGTATTGACAATAGCGTTATGTGGGGTATATAGGTAGACTGCAGGCAGTTGAGACACTGAGAAGAGAGAAAACACAAAGGGGGGAGGGGCCAAAAAAGGCGGGCTTTGCTCTGATTGGTCGAAATACACGAGGAGGGCGGAGCCCTCTTCTGATTGGTCGGTGGTATCGGCACCCGTATTCTTCTATAGCAGCAGCAGTACCAAGCAGACTATGGCAACCTTGTGACCTTTATGCTGACAGCATCAGTTAGAAAAGTACTACTTGTCTCCAAATCGATGAGGTGCTAGAAATATAAATACAACCTGTAAGTGCTGCGCTCCTCATCAGAACGGCGCAGAGTTCTGTCACTACACTAGGCAAGTTGTACCTCACAATGCAATAAAACGATCCAAGAACACTGGGTAACACCGCATGCGCAACAGGACCGTTACTGTAGTTCTACACAGGCGAGCCTATTGGCGAAACAGATGTGCAGTCTTTGTGTTCAAGGTTTGTTTCAACGCCCATGTATTATGGTTCAAGTGTGTTGTAGATAAACCTATCATCGCGTCCCACTCTTTCTGTAACAGTTACATAATACGTAGTATCGTGATCCAGTGCCAATTGGCCATCTTCTATTTGCGCGCGAATGGCTATTCACTACTCATACACTTGCACATATGATAAGGAGATGAAATCGTCCACATACGTCGATAGAGGATACACTCTTGTTGGTCAAACATTCCGACAAGTGCGTAAGTACTCACACTAGTCAGCTGTACTTCTATTTCATGCGGCGTATTCACTGTTCTGTTGTTGTACTAATACAGCCATAACGTACATACATGTATCGATAAAACCAGAAATTATATACTTGTATCGAAATAGCAAAAAAAGAAAAATAAACTCTTTCGAGATGTCATGCTGAGAAATAAACACAATACGAGGAGCTGTGCCATAGCTTGCTAAGTGCAAGTTACGCGCCGTTATTTTGCTAACCGTGTGCGCTTTGAGTCAGCCTGCAAATGTGAATGCGAGCGCACACCAAAGGGGGGTAGCAAAGTACGGGCAAATAACTGCTCTATTAGCAAGCTATGGCACAGCTCCTCGTAGCTTTTTTCGTCGTTACCGTCGATCATCAGTCCAAGTCAGCCCAAGGCGAAATAAAGGGATGCGCTCGCAGATCTGTGCATGTCGGTCGCATCGAGCTCGGTTGCGCAAAACAAGACTGCACAAAATGCAAGGCTTCTTTGCGATCTTCAAGAACACTCACATCCGGCTCGGCATTGAAGTCCAACAAATTGCGAAGATTGGCAAGAAAGTCGAGTTGGTTTCTATCGGATTTAAAATTGTACTGCTTTCGCTTGCCATTCTCATGATATGTCCAGTTTGGCGGGCTCCTTTCGTACATTTCAATAACCGTGCAACCTAAACTAAAGATATCCGTTGCGGTGCCCACGGTGTCCGACTGAGCGATGGAGGGATCGAACGACAGCAACTGCTGCATTTCTTTGGAAGCGAATCGCGATGAACCTTCGGGGTAGCTGTTCAGCTCTGCAACCGCTGGGTCGTTACTGCAGAGCGCTGCCTTTTCCAAGTGCGTGATCTTTAACAGATAGGCCGTTTTCCCATCTTTCAAAGACTTGTGCACGAGGATACTGCAGCAGCGAATATCTTTGTGAATGATTCCGCGTCGATGCAGAACAGCCAGCCCTTCCAGAATCTGGGCAGCGAAGTGTGGAACTAGTGTGCTCATTCGCGGTGATTTCGCAATCATCGAAGAGAGCACTTGAAAGTTGCCTAAGACATGACTGAGTTCCTTAGTTATTGAGCCATGTACAGTACGTTATACATATTTGAAAACAAGCTGTACCTTCGCTGTCCATTAATATTCGCAACCGTGCAGACTGTTGGCAAAATTCCACGAAATGATGGCGAATGATATGCCGGGTTTGATGTCCAATTCGAGTAAGCTCTTCATACAGCGCGCGTTTACCCGAGATGATGTGCCGGGTCTCTGAATCGACCGGAGAGATAACGGACAAGGACCGATCAGTAAAAGTTGCAGACGGAGAGTTTTCCTTGGTTTCCAGTGCCAAAGAGTCTTCATTGGAGCAAGTGCTTCCTCTGGAAAGTTGCTTGACAAGTGGAGCTGCTGCTCGCAAGATGTACGCGTAACGTTGTACCAGGCATCGCTGCTGTTCGGTGGTCTTAATGGTTACATCAGCTTCGCTGGTCATGACAGCGACAGGCGCCGCAAAAGGGGACGATGACAGAGTATCATGCATAATTTTCTCTCTCTAAGAAACGCTGGTGCAAGAGTTTATGCTCTAGATGAGGACTGGTAAATTCCCTTCTAGCTAATAATTACCATTTGGTCGATGACAATGATTTTGTACTTTTCTCTATGGTACGGGTATATATGACGTTATGTATGCCTATCTCGAACTTGTCACGCTTGTGGTCATAAATGAATGATTAACTTCAGTATTGAGTAAGTGTTCCTCATTGTCGATGGTGACTGTCGGGGTTAGGTCAGTGCCAACTTGCTATCGATTCTTATCTTATCGCACAATGTTCCGACATGGTACACTATCGTACTGCATATCAAAACCATGTCGTTTCACATTCCGGCTGACAGTGAGCGATTCTGTCTGGAATTCGATGCAAAGTGCAAACTACTGTAAAATACGTGTACGTACCACAAACTACAATATTGCTCTATATGCTTTGCGTGTAGAAGTACTCTGGTTAGTGCCGATTGCGGAAACAGAATGGAGGATCAAATCGAGGTCGTACGTACATGTTCGTATAATTATCATCATCGTATCTGTATAATATTATTATCATCATAACACATCATAATAATCATATGCATATACATACAGTAACATACTTACATATATTTCTTTGTTGGACAGACAGTCATATAATAATTTATATCGAACATGCGCATGTAAAGTGCAACAGACAGACTGCGAATTCAATCAACACTTTCCACAGTAATTTCTCACATAACACTGGTCATGCTGCGCCACAATTCAGAGGGTAAAGACCGCTTACAAGTGAAGTATTGCCATAAAAGCTGGGAGATCTGTCCCAAATTAACGTTTAACAAAAACATGGAATGCCTTTCCGTAACAGTATGCTAATGTTTGAAATGGCTGTTACTAGTATCCCGTGTCAGCAAAGTCGTTTTTTACTCTACAGCAGTTTTTCACATGTTTATATACGAACGGTACTAACACACTGAGACAATGCCAAGGAACAACACTTGAGCAATAGTGCGGTCTCTCACCAACGGTCGCTCAGAGTCACAGATTACAGTCATTTCTTTATTACAGACCGGTACAACTGACGGAGCAAAAAGGTGCAAGGAGGTGTCAGGCTGTGGCAAGCAGCGTAGTCCAAATGCAGCATTATCGAGTTGGAGAGCTGGGTGATCTTTTGTGGGTCCAGTAAAAAATGGTATCCTGTGGCAAAAAATCCCCTGAGCGCTTGTTATGGTAATCGATGACGGTGCTGTCGTCGGCGACGAGCGCGTTCTGCTCATTCAAGAGAGCAGCAGCGGTCGGTCGGTTCGCTGGTTCAAACTGCAGGCACCGCTCAATGTAAGCGCGAACACTGGCGGGCAGCCAGCCGGGAACTGCCGGCCCTTTCTTCTGCTCGTTCAAGTGGTAAACGACCGCCATTTCTGATTCGATCCGCTTGCCACTGGGACCGGTGTACAGCGGTGGTTGGCCGGTCACCAAGTGCAGCACAATGCAGCTAAAGCTCCAGATGTCGCATTTGCGCCCGACATTAACGTCTTGGTTGTACGAGTTGGTGATTTCCGGAGAGACAAAGCGGCCGTCTTCACCTTTGCGGGCGCTGATTTCATGTCTCTGGGTGTCGCTGCCTGCCAGCTGTCGCATGTTGTGGAAGCCACCAATTTTCACTGTGCCAGTGAACTGGGGCCCAGTGAAGAAGACAATGGCACTGTTGAGGTTGCGATGCACAATTCCATGTTTGTGCAGAAAATCCAACCCGTGCAGCACTTCTGCAAGCCACTTGTGCATCACGTCAAAGGTCAAATGGAAGCCGGCAGCGTGCTGAAAGTTCCCGCCTGTCAAAAAATGGGCTTAGCTCGCAACAGATAACAGATTATGATCGCACAACGCTGAGACGCTTCGAACTATTGACAACTTAAACAGCAGCCTACATTTAACTGCTAATCGATTACAAAAATCGCAGCTGCTTGAGAAACTCCATTCACGAAGCGCCTGGAAAAATGCTGGCCAGTGTAGTGGGGCTGCTTCTTGCAAACTGATCATCTTTTCATGCTTTACCTGCGCAATGCTCAGTAAATACAAGGAATTCCGGCGGTGACCAGGGGTTTGGCTGCGGCGCAAACTGGCAGCCAAAATGGCGAACGATATTCTGATGGCCCTGCTGCAACGCTCGAATGCGATGGAAGCTAGCCCGCTGCACCGCACGCACCACCACTGCTGCGTCACTGCATTCCTCCAAGGGCAAAAGGTCAAGAAGCTTGCCAAAGGCTCTAGTGTACAAATCCCGGTCCGCGCTTTCGTTGATCATAGAAAATTTCCATATTTCGACGGGCGAGCCACTTGGGATATCGTCATGGGTATCTAAGGTGTCGCCCAGAAGAATGGTGTACTTGGTGGTGGCAGCCAAAAACGGGTGCGCTCGGACATTGGCCAGCGTGAAAGTCTCGAGAACTGGAAGCGTTCGGTAGTAGTTGCTGTCCATTTCGAACAGTTGCTCCAAAGTACTATCCATATTAAGGAAAGCATGTCCTCTTAGCTCTTGTAAAGACGAACGCTTTGAAGGATCCATCTTCAAACAACACGCTAAAAACTCCTCGCAGGCGTATGGGACATTGTGGGCCAGTGTGGTTTCCGGACCCACAATAAGCCCTGCTTCCTTACCGGCTCCGCAATAAAACTGCTGTAGTCGCTCCAAGATATTTGATTCGCCTAACTGAAAGTTCTCCGAGTCAGGAGCATAACGAAACAGCCGCTTGAGTCTTAACGGTTTCCCACAGTTGAGTAACTGAATTGCCAGACAACCCAGCGCCCAGCTGTCTACTTTGGACTTATCCCCAACTCCCACAATTTCCTCGGGTGGAATGTATGCGATGTTACTGGACCTATCATCGATCCACTGCTTCCAGAGTAGGGTGACATCAGCTGAACCACCCAGGAAGAACGCTTGTGGCTTATAGCCATCGTCGGCAATTCGTTGCCCCGTATAGACAACGTTATCAAGTGCTATGGCGCCGTGGCATGGTGCATTTGAGGAAAGCGTCAGAGTAAGTGCAGAATCCAGTATGCTGCGAATGCACTGGCGAGCCACTGTCACATCCACCACAGCGAGCTCATTGCGCATATCCTCATCTAACTCTGCAAGTAACAACGGCTTATAGGTTTGCCTATACATACTATGCACAACAGCTGCTCGTTTCCTATTCAATCTACCTACTTCGATTTCCGACTGACATTATTGTGACTAACTACCTCACAAACTGTCCAGTCAAACAAGCAACAGTGATCAACGTTTCGAGCAATACAACAATTTTGCGGTGCCCCAGGGCATTACTAACTAGCGCGCGTACAAATCCAGCATGTTTAAAGGCTTGAAGTTTTAGCAAGAAATCGGGCAACTGAAACTGCCTGCCCAAAAGCACACCTGTATTCAGCGACGGCTGTCGAAGCATCGTTTGTTGATTTTCACACAACAGTACAGATATAAACTGATAACGTATCGCAAGCTTTGTGCATGGCTTCAGCGCATTCAGAGCTGTGGACCTGTGGGCTGTGGGCACCAACCGAGTTTGGTCAATGGTAATTTAGAGCGCAGATAACACCCTGGGGTTCGTTATCTACCGGCCAGCCTGACATTACTGCTGCAGCCAGCACAGAACAAACGTAAACGTACGACATATACAGATACGCGTACGGACTATACATACAGACGGAGAAAATTATTTTCCTTATGATTGCTCTAGCAGAAAAATAATAATCTTACTAAATTAGTAAGCAATTGTCGATCACACGGTCCTCGTCACGAGGCGTTCGTTCAGCGAAGTAAAGTACCGTACAGTACTTCGAATACTTACTTCGTTGTGTCACAATCAGTACACAGCATAATCTAATATTATGTCGTTTTCTGACGTTTAAATCCAAAGTTTTCGCAAAACACTTGACCATGGTAATTAATCATCGGCGTTTTCTGCATTTCTACCGCAGAACAGTAACCGACCTGAAAACAATTACCACAATCTTCGATATAATCTATCCTTTTTGTATATTAAAATTTAACAGATATTCTTCGTAAACGGTAATACTAAAAAATCTCGCTTTGGAAAACCAATAAAGAAGTGAACAATTTTTGTGTTAGCGGCATTTTTACACATGCTGATCGGACATAGCACAAGTAAGCTGAAGTGGAGAAAGCTAAGCATGTTTGCGTAATTTCTGTTAGGTCTAGGTGCGCAAATGCTGCGGGAAGAGGTGATCTTGGGCAACGATGAAATCCGTCAGTGTATCCGTAGCGTAATCACCCGTGCGATTTAGGCATCACCCTGCCACGGAGGTATAAACATGAACAACATTTTCAATTTTGTATCCTGAGAAAAAGGAGTTCGTGCTCGGTGAGCCCGAAAACCTGCTGCCTTTGTGGACAAAATGGGTCGAAGAAGGAAACAGCGGCGTAGCGCACATTCCACCCGCAGGGCTTCGAGCACTGCCCGCCTCAGCCGGGAGAACCGACAAAGCCGACAGCTGGGCCGTCGGCTGCTTGCTGGCCCACCTGCTCAGTTGCGGAAAGCCGTTGACGAGTCACACGATCCCTGCTCTGAGGTGTTCAAGCTAGGGAAATTAGCAGACAGCCCTAATGTTCTTACGAATCTGCAAAACGTGTACGCGGGGGCGGGACAGGAAGTGGGACTTATCGTCGGTCCAGAATTCAGCGTAATGGACACGATACCGTATGCATGTGAAGAGTTTCTGGCCCATTCCTTTGAGCCTGATCCAGAGAAGCGCTGGAGTTTGCGGCAGCTCAGCCAACTGCCTTTCGTTGAAACCAATATGTCGCTGCAGGAACTTGCTAGCCAGGAAAAGAAATATGACGAGACGCTGCCGGTTAAAGACGTCTCTACAGTGCAGGTAAAGTGTCCACATCCATTTCTGGCAAGCAGCGCCACCTTCTCCGTTAAACTGGGCGAAATGACGAAACTCGGCAATGACGATAAAACAAGTGTCGAAGTATGGACATTTTCTTTATTCCATGAGAAGGACGACCGTGCTCTGTATGCCAAGGCCTACGGGAAACTGGTCGACTTGACATGAATGGAAGCGAGTAGGGAAGATCGCGTCAGACAAAGAGCCCAAGTGTACGCAATTCGTGCACTTCAAAAGGGGGCTACCAACGTTCTTCACCACTATGGATGCCACTTCGTGGCAGCGCCGAACGCAGCGTCCGTGCCCGCGTTCCACGTCTTCACGGAGCACTGCTTGGGTAGGTCGTAGTTGTCAGGGAAAAACCCAGTCACTGCAGCTGAGTCGGCATGTAGCGTAATCTGTGTTCAAATGGTCACAGGCAAAAGTTTCCTGCGTCGCACTACATACCAGTCGATGTGCTTGCCAAGTGGATAGACTCCGTGCTGTGCGGCCTGCATTGTTTACATTCCCATGGCATAATCCACCGCAACTTGAGTAGTGCCATCATTTTCTTCACGGAGGACCGTTTCAAGGGCACTGTCAAGATCGGTGGCTTCTACAACATGCGCCAGCTGAATGCCGACAAGACCCGGAGGCACGAAATCAGTGCACGCCGAGGTGAAGACGGCCGCTTTGTCGCGCCCGAGATCAGCGACTCGTACAAGAACGATGTCAACATCGGACGCAAATGCGACATTTGGAGTGCTGCACTTGGCGACCGGTCAGCCACCGCTGTACAAAGGTCCCAACGGTAAAACCGTTGATACGGAAATGCCGGTCGTTTACCATCTCAACAATCAGAAGAAAGGTCCGGAGATTCCCAAGTGGGTGCCTGCCGAAGTGTGCGCATTTATTGACAAATGCTTGCAGTTTCAACCAGAGAAGCGACCTAGTGCTGCGGACCTGCTCAAGGAAGGGTTGGACGCTTCAACTGTCGACGAGGCCACTTTCGTGGCTTACCGCAGCAACCGGGCTGCTGAACATTTGCCGCAGAATGTGATTTCATATTGGGAGCAAAAAAATATCATGGAATTATTAAGTCGCATGCAACCCTTTTAATTCATACGTTTTCCTCATCATCTTTAGGCGTATTTTTATCGACTTGTGAGTGCTGTTTGCTGTCCCTTACGATTTTTTTTGAATTCCCCAGTCTTCCAGTGGACCAAGCCCAGCTACAGCAGATTTCAGTTTAGCCGATAATACATCTGTTTCTTGCGCGCCACTCATTAACGCCCTAGTGTGCACTGCTGTACGTTAATTCAGCTTTCGTATGTCCAGCAAGCGCTTTCTGTTTTTATTTGTCAGTACTTCGGTGCATAGTGCATCGATTCTCTTGTTGACACAAGTGGCAGACGGGATCAGTCCGTCAGGATGCACCCAGAGGCAAGAACGTACGGCTTCTAATAACTTGTTCGATTCGTTTTATGATTCAGTACAAACGGAATGCCACAGCAGCGCGTCTAGGCAAAGCAAAGGCTCATAAAGAAAATGCGGTTTATCTACGACTGCACTCGGTCTCCGAACGCAAAAAGTCTCCAGTTCAGGTGTTCCGCCGCCAAATCCGTCCACTGCAGGCGTGCCGTCCTGATTGCCGATGTACTCGCAGCCGCGGAGGCTATGGTTGCTGATAGCCCTGGAAACATCTCGATAGCCGTTGACTAGCAGCATTCGGAGAACGTCAAAGATGTCCTTGTCCTCGTAGCACTGCAGCATCAGCGCGTCGATAAAGCCAGGCGATGTGCACTCCGCTGTGATCTTGGGTCTGCCAGTTTTTTTCTTCTCCTCCTGGTCCCATGCGATTAGTTCGACAGCTTCGTGGTCTGTCAACAATATCACCGTTGATTCGTTGCATGTCATGTACGGTTATATCGGTTGCGAGATTAAAGCGAAAGGCAAACGGTTGCACTAGGCGCGAAAAACGCCGCCGAATTCGAACACAGTTACACTGTAGTGACTGTACACGTACGTATGCATGTGAGGATCTCTTCTGGCAGATTTAGTGGTTTGTGTATTCTGCGGATTCTGTCCAAAAACTTGGCCACTGAGACAGTGGCCAGGACGGCATTTACGTGGCGGAAAAAGTGCTTTGGCAGTATCGGCCACAAGTCAGCACCGGATAGCTGTGCCTGCCATTTCTCCGATTGCTCCTTAGGGCGTTCACTGGCGTCCACCACGACGCACATTCGACATCCCTGGACGTTGAAGGCGTCCAGATGGCCGTCGTTTAACGGATGACCCTGAAAATCACTATCATTTAAGACCGCCAAAATTACCATGGCTGGACGTAGTTGGATCAATAACATCCGCTTGTTTGGTATAAATGGGTACGAGTACCTTAACAAAATGCACATCAGGCAGATCAGAAAGGGATGGATATTCGACGGCCAAACAGTCCGACTCGGCTAGTATAACGACCGTCGGCGACTCAATGTGGACAGCTCGCACTGGTTTAATTAGGTTGATCAAGCCAATGGGACTCGGATTCCGGTCAGACACGACACAGACCACGACGTGCTGCTCAAGTCCCAGCAGCAGTCTCTTCATCTCAAAGGGGAATAATATTATGATGTCGACTAAGCAGATCGAACAACTGCATGACTGTTTGTCAGACGTTCTTAGCCTAAGCTATAACAGTGAAGTACTGCGGCAAGCTTCGTTGTGGTGATGTACCGGCTTCAAATGCGAATCAATTAATAAACAGCCGTTGCGAAGTGCTTGCCTAACCTTTACTGGTATCTCGGTCTGCGGCAATAATAGATGACGCCTGTATTGTCCCGTCACGTCACAAACCACGTCTCCTGCACTGCCTTGCTCCACTCTGCGAAACGCAATGGTTCCGTGATCGTATTAATTTGGGGATTTCTCTACAGGTCAGTGAAGGGAACCTACGACTGGATCCTCGTAGACAGCTTCAGCTCCTTACTTTTCGTTGGAGAAATGGTATGCATCTGGTCATTACGTGGATCTATAACCAGCTTTTCTGCTTTCCTAATGAAAAGAGAAGGCAATGTCATACATCTCCGAGCATAGCGTGCTACCATGGTTGAAGGCAGTACTCGTGCAGTTTATCGGTTGACATTGTCGTTATGAAAAATAGTTTGCCACCAAACTGCAAAACAAGGCTGTCTCGAGGATGTAAATGAAATTCGCCATCTTGGAGCACAGCGAACAACCCGGCTTCACTCCCGAATCCAGCCTATGAAACGGCTAGGTAATTGCAAACAACACCGTAAAACTTTTGATGAACTCGAACGAAGACTGCCTTACTCGGGCTTCCTTGTAAGTAACAGGCGTTTTGGCTGGCAAAAGTTCAACCCACACTTCTTCTTGGTTTGCTACAGTGTGAAGACTATTGAAACAAAGGGATTTAATGTGTTGTCCATGTCCATTTGACTGGGAAAACCAGCTGGTGACGACAGTCGATATCCCGCTGGCAAAATACCGTTGCGCCAGCAACGCGAACTGGATTTCACCCGTACAGACAACTCGGTCGGCTTTGTATAGTATCGATTTGCCACCATCCTTCAACACAGTGCAAGCTTTGAACTTACAACAATACATGTAACCATGAACTTTCGTACAGACATTATTACCGGTATTTCCACCTTGTCCTTCTTGAACCAACTGAGGATGTGATAGAACCGTTCCTATGTAGAGGGTTTGTAGGTCATTTCCCGTTAATTAGCCAATGGGCCTTAATTAGCTGGTACCTTGTTTTCGAACAAGAGGACTTTAACAATCACTCGGGTCTTTGGGTATTGCTGCTTCAGCGCATGTACACGCAGAAAGTTGCAGTGATCTTCGTCCGCGAAACTTGGTGCACTTTCGTTAGCAAAGAAGAAGGCGCACTGACACTTAATTGTCCGACATGATATTTTTCAAATCCTTCTTGTCGAACACAGAACCGGACACTACAGTGAGGAGGTCCTTGTGCTTTCCAGCTACGGTGTGCATTTCTTCAGTGGCAGAATCACAAGTGTTGGGCCTGCGAAATTGCAACTTAAATTGCAGGCGCAAAGTCAAATAACGACTCAACTCACTCCAGCAGTACCACAATGTTTTCTTCCCAATTTGTCGAGCGAAAGGTTTCCGCGAACCGCTCAACAGCATCAGGGTTCGCTGATCCAAGTAATAGTATGTATCTACATGTACGTGCAAAGATTAACAGTTCATTGGCTGTCGGCAGCATATGCTTTCCCATACTTACGGGGCATCTTTTTGTCGGTAGACGCCACCAAACGAGCGAATCTGTAGCATTGCTGGCAGCTGTTTAAGCATGTCCGGTATAATTTGCACGAGAAAAATCTGCAAAGCAATCCCATTAAAAATCCAAAGCGCTGGAACTGTTGCGCTAATGCAGTACAATAAAAGTATGTAGGAAAAGATGAATGCGGAGCATCAGTTACATAATCTATACATATGTCCTAGTTAGTTACATGTACGAGGTGTATTGATTTGAATCCACTCACAATCAGTGTTGTGACAGTAAATGTTCACTGACCAGTGCGATTGCTTGAGCCACATAAACGGATATCTTGGCAATAGTCGTGTCCAACTGCGTCTGGGTCACATCGAGGAAGACGAGTTTCCCGTAAAGAAAGGTCACAACTTTCCCATACGTCAAATCC
>JAQGAU010003561.1:0-12980 GCA_034698045.1 Paramacrobiotus richtersi
GGTCCTTGACCATGTTCCGCAGTGCGCTGCGTCGCATTGAATTCTCTTGATTACATACTGTTTTTACTTTTAACTTTCCTCGTTTTTTTTTTCTCCTGAATTGTTTGTGCAGCCAGGTTTAAACTCCCAAACTGAAATTCCAGCTCAGACGAAATTGAATTACCTGCCTTTGTGATGAAAAAAAAAAAAAAAAAAAAAAAGAAGCCATTAGCTCGTAATGACAACAGTCTGGCGAAACCGGTCAGGAATAGATACTGCCGCTGGTAAAGATCTAAACTGTTGCGTTTGAGATAAACCATCAAGCGGGCGTTCTTTGATTCACGTAGCCATGGAAGCTCCTCATTCCGGTAAACTTTGCTTGGACAGAATGAGATAGTCGCTGCAGATGCATTAAAGCGTGCAGAACCTGCAATAACCATCGCTGGTATTTATGCAACAGCCAGTTGTTAGAGCTTGCTACAAACCGCGATATGTCTCCATTTCCCTGATGAACTGCATTGTTGACTGTCCGCACTTCACGGTTCGTCGTAACCGTACAAAATAGCAAGATGAACAGTATTCCTTTCATTCGTATCATTGTGACCGCAAGCGATTTACAGAGCTCAATATACTGAATAGACCTTCGAAATCACCAATAGCAGTGCGTGGAAAGTACTGTTATTATGCGGTATAACCATATAGCTCTTGCATTAGAAAAACGTGCACAACGCATCTCCGGAAATGTTTCGCTGTTTCATTTTCAGAGGCGCATACCGGTGCAAGATCTTGTTGATAGCGTTACACTTTCGGAAAAAATGATCAAAATCGTCTCGGTTAACGAGTTCAACAATGATGTACCATGAAAAAGCAGACATACTTTGCACTTTCGCAGGTGTCCGAAGGGAACGCAAAGCTGTGTGGAGTCCATAGTCCGTCGCCCGGTAGCCGTTGTCTGAATAAGGTACGCCCTGTGAATCCAACAGAGCTAAAGTATTATAGTTGTTATTATAATATGGAATTGTTCTTCACCATGCTGTAAAATTTTCCAGAACAACGCAACCAGTCCATCGTTGTCCGCACGGCTGACCCCGACCTGACCAACGCCATCACAGTCGATTTCGGTGTTGATCTAGCCGTAAATAATGCTTCATTAGCACTACTGGATCCTCGTTTGTTACAGGGCACGAGAATCTACGATCACCTGGAAGGACAATGGATCACTTTGGAAGCGTCAAAGGAATCCGGTGGCGGCGGCCATGCTGTCCAGCTGAGCATAATCAGCCGTTTCCCGAGACAGCAGATACTCGGCGAGAAGTGTTCCTGCGAAGCTGCAAAGAAGCGCAAATCAGAGTTAACGAGAGCAGGTATGGTGACTGTCCCTTATCAGAAACGTTCAGTCTGTATCTGTCGCAAAGAAATGCCGATAAAATTACCTGCAGTTGCGCTACATTCAAAATTTCACGGTTGCACATTTTTCCTAGTCAACCACCGAAACTGCAGGCCTTGTGGAGGAGTCGTTCGCGGAGGCAAACCCCGGCACACTGGACGAGGCATATTTTGTGGTATCATTTGAAAAGCGTAACGAGATTTTCCGAGATGCACACTGGTCCACATGCATGGACTTAACTAAAAGGCTGACAAGCGAGTGAATATGAAAGTTGCTTCAAGCATAAAACTCCGATCCGAGGATACCAGATGCCAGGTCTGCACAAAGTTCAGATACCACTACGTAATCGCACTCCGCTGCGCTAGCGATGAAGACGGAAGCGAACGGAGATGTTTCAAGTAAACATACCGGCCATTTTTACTTCCTTTTCTAATGAAAATTATTATTACTAAATAATAACGAAATTTATTGTGATTCCGCAGCGGGACAGTGACGAGGGTTTGCATGTGCACTGAGCCAGCCTAACCATGGCGAGACTGAATCAGACGGCCCTCTCTGAGACCCTTTCTCATGTGTTTCAGTCTCGCTATCCGCTATCGTCTAGCTGGCATAGGGATAGCTCATTGTGCAGGCCGTATTATTTGCGGCTATTGCAGACAAAAGAATCTTTTGTTCTCAAAAATGTGCTCTTATTTTGGTTATATCTCGCTCATTTTTTGAGATATACATGCCAAAAACTAATCAGCTCATCTTCAGGTCGGTATCTAGGATCTGTTCAAATTTGACGAAAATCGGATGAAAACTGACCGCGCTATCGCGGTACGCAAAAAGGGATGGCAACAAACATTTTTGCATTACTCTTGAATATGGAGGACCTCCGCTTCGCTTCAGTCGATGATACCAGATACCAGTCTGGTCTACTTCCCATTACCGGTACCATACCAGATACCAGCACCATTACCAGCTACCAAACGCAGGTTTTGGTATGCGACTGCTAAATTCAGTGGAAATAAGGCGGTGAACAAACAAGTTTGGAATGCCAAGTATACAAGATGCAGAAAAGTGTTGTAATGCAAGTTAGATTATGAAAGCACACTTTTGCTGAGCCAGCATCGCAGAAAAAAATAGCGTGTCAATCTGGACTCGTTTTCCTTTTCCTTAGCGGGTCCTGGCAATCCATCATCCGACCAGTAACAATAAATAGCAAAGTGCAGTCGCTGTTGGCGGGCACTAAATGACCGAAAAAAGTACGCATAACAATTTTAATGTGTTGTTTATTTAAGTATTTATAGTAGTAGTATTAAATAAAATTAAGATTAATTATGCATATTAATAATATTTATAATTATTTATTTTGGCCATATCTACCGACCGACCGACAGGAAAATCATTATGACCTGAGTGTAGAGACCTTTGCTTCGCTTCGGTCGACAATATCTATCTGTCCCATCATTTTGAGATTTTTTGCTGTTGTTTCTGCGATTCTTGAGTAGTCGTTCACCATGACTATCCGCATAAACACTTCTGAAGTACACACAGAACTTTGAACCATGTCCAGAATTTTTTCTTGAGGCAAATCTTCCACTGCATGTATACATTTACCACACTGAATCGAGTGATGTCGCTTGCTGGGTAAAACTAAGCAAAAAATCTAATAAATCTGGGTGGAATAAAAGCCTGCGGTACATAATGTCCAGCTATGAATCACATCGCAGTCACATCGCAAATGCCGCGTGGCCTTTTACAAGGCCAGGTACGCTTTGCATACCGAACGTTTTGCATACCGAACTTTTTCGGGTCACTTTGCATACCGAACTTTCTGCATACCGAACTTTTTCGGGCCACTTTGTATACCGAACTTCCTGCATGCCGAACTTTTAAGGGCCACTTTGCATAACGAAACTTTTCATGATATTATGCATTTTTCAGAGCACAACTTTATTTTAATGTGGAGTAAAGCCATAAAGGCACTGCCTACGACACTTTTTTTCGACGATACAACATTTTCCATAATAGTCTCATGGTGGAATATATAAAACCAAACGAAGAACTATATGATTTCTTTTATTAATCTCATTACATTTAGCTGCTAAGCATTGCAGTACTTAACTGACAGTGTACAGTACTAGTATTCAGACATAAACTGTCAAATGAAAACGGTGAAACCAAATAAACTCGACTTAAGAACAAGCACTTTACATGTGATTTCTTATATGATTTCTTATCTCAACATTCGGAAATCAGGAATGAATCGTCCAATCATCAAGACTGATTAACCGATATACCGTACTTCGACAAGTACAGCAGCTTATGGCAAATTTTTTAATAATATGAGTAATGACGTACGCGTTCTTAAATCGTGTTTGCAATCTAATGCACATAGTAAACTCGACTAACGCCTACGCAGGCTACCCTCAAGCCTCGTTCAGCAGTGATAGGTACTTTAGCCCTAAGCTTTGCAACCAAAGTACGTATTACACTATTGACTGCGCTTGCTGGAACTGTAGTTTGAACTTTAATTAGCGCGTTATCTCATTTTTTTGTGCATCAGACAACAACAAGTCATTCAGACGGACTGACTGCCAGTTGTATCTGTAGTATGCAGGCCAAATACGTTCTTGATTTCATATGCCGTTAACTTGGAACTGTGACTGCATCAAGGTGCGGACGTTCTATAGCTGCTTACTTAAACAGGGAACAAGACTATGTATCCAGTATCCAAGAAATCGGGTTGAACTTGTTTTCGGCTCTCTAGCACAAGCTGAACTGCTGAAGAGTGTATGAAGTTATGAACTGACGTCATCTCCTGTTTAAGTTGACATCAGCATAACAATAATATTTATCTTTGCCACAACCTTGTCGGGAGGGCTGCAAGTTGAGACCCGGGCAGCTCTGCCGTTTTCTGTGCCCTTCACTTCACTTTTGCCGTCAGATGGATGTTGGTCATTTCTTTCTTGGACTACCGGAACCCTTTCACAAAAAAGCAAAATGGTACCGATGGTTTCGATTGCTCTGCTTGTTCATCGGCTTTACAATTGGACTGACGGTGATCGATTTTGTGACGGATATCTTATTCATTGTTAAAGTATGGAGGCAAACCAACTGCGATATCAGCCGATCTTGGCTAATAAGCATTTTACTGGTACCATTTCTGCCTGTAGCAGTTACCGCTGTGAAAGCCTGCTCATTTTTCTGCGACCGGCTGGGTCAGAGGCTTCGTTTTTGAACTGGCGCACGGCTCGCAGGTGGCATACCGGGGGATTTCCACAGATTTGGTTGCCAGAACGGAGGGCAGAACAATGGGAGAACAAAACCCCTGACGAATCACTGGTGCCTGATACAGTTACCAGCGTCATCTGCTGCACTTATAGGATTCCAGATATTTTCCCGCTAACGTTCTTGTACCGGTAAGACTGAATCGAGCATTTTTGCAAGTTTCAAAACATTACGAGTCACTACATGCAGAAAGGCGCGGCGACACCTGGTCCCTGGGGACCATTCGTCGTGTCATTCGGTTCCACAAACTGGTACCAGTGACACCTAATCCAAGAAAAGTACTAAAAGCAGAACTCGTTTCCAAACGGAATTTTTGTTTTTATTCAGTGGATATGGGATAAACCTACAACGACGCCGTTTTACCATCAACGGTATTAAAACCGATGTGTGATTTATAATGTGTGATTTTACATTTCCTACGCCATTGAAACATTTTATAATTCAGCAAAGGCGATTTTAGCCACCTCGGAATTTCAATAACTCCCGAACCGCTCCTCCTTTATTTTTTTGACTTCAGATTATTGAATATTTGGAAGATTTATTGGCCGAAGCGCTTTTAGAAATTCGAAACAAGATTTTGACTCGTCACGAGGGCAGCTCCAAGGGGTTGATTCATATAACTCCTGAACCATTTGTTCTTTTCGAAAACCAACTTCAGATTCGGGATCAGGAACCCCAGTTTACGTACTAAACTTGTCAAAAAACTTCAAAAATCGTTGATATATTTTGGCCCTTGGGGGGATACGGCCGCTTCTCCCCGTAGGGGGTCAAAACTTATCTTTGATTTTTTCAGTTTTCAGACAAATTTAAAACTTATCTTTGATTTTTGCAGTTTTTAGACAAATTAGTAAATAAACTGGGCTCTCTGATCCCGAATCTGGCATTGGTTTTCGAAAGGAACAAATGGTTCAGGAGTAATTAGAGTTATCCCCCTGGAGGCGCCCTCGCGACGAGCCAAAAACTTTTTCGAATTTCGAAGAACGCTTCGGCCAGTAAATCTTGACAATTCACTAAATCCGAATATGAAGTCAAAAAAATTAAAGAATGTACGATTCGGGAGTTATTGAAATTCCCAGGGGGCAAAACTTGGCTCAGTAATTCAGTGATAATTCTTGAAGTCCAGCAGAAATATTTTGGAAGGAGAAGCTGAACTTACATTCAGTGTCACAGGTTGTAGGCATGAGAACCAATTACTGGGTAGAATTTCCAGCGGAAAATCGCAAGGCCCATTATGCCGTAGTAAAAATGCTGTTCGATTACTTGGAGCAATCGTGATGATAAACATGTACACGAACAAGGACTGAGCTACATATTACAACGGGCCAGGATTCTGTCCTCCCGTTACTGGTGGGTTGGCTACACGCCGTCCCACGAGACCTTGCATTCAGCTGTTAACCATATACACTAATCAATAACGAAGAAGAAAGAACGATCGAAAGGTCACCCTTAATTAGGGAAGTAATTACCAATTGTAGTTATTACGAACGGCCGAACGAACGAGAGATCCAGGGTCAAGTTTATCGAAATTACCCAACACCGACTGATTTCTAACATCGATCATTCTCCCGCACTACGACTTAGTATGGCATAACTTTTTACCACGAGTTGCTTACGTCACAAGTACAATTCCACACACACAAAGACCATCACTAACGCTACAATATGCTGCGAGCGAGATGTTGTTCATTGCGAGATGCTGCTATCCCCGTGGTCATTGAAGGCGATCGAGGCCTGCTGAAGTTTTAAACCTGTAAAACCAGTAGAATCGTTAGCGGTTCCTCGGAAAGGGTCATGTAAGCGCTATAAAGAGAAGTCACCCTGTACTATAGCATACAGAGGAAGGCGCTAATCTACATATTATGTACTGCAGGGGTGAATTCTATAAGGAAGTGTGCGCTATGAGAGGATTTAAAACAACATGCTAAATGATCATGGTGCACTAGGTAGCGGTCACGTAACCGATTCATGCTTGCTTAGGTGTTTTGCATTCTTTTGTGCGTGGAGAAGTGCAGAGAGACCAACGAAGCCGTATTCTCGAAACGATGATCTAGAGTTTCAAGACATGCAACTGCAGAAAACGCGTTTTCCGGAGATAAAATATGAGGCTATTCCCCAGTTGTTTATTGCGATGATTCTAGTCGAAACCGGAGTGTTTTCTCTCGGAGAGATATGGCTAGCAATCCTTGCTCCTTTTCTATCGCTTGCTTGGTATTTTAGCTCCTATGCCCAGCTGCCAGGGAAATGTGCGTTTAACAACGCTATATTCAACGAGAAGGACCAACGGAATTTAGAGGAAGTGAACAAGATGTTAATTCCTACACTTGTACTGATAGTGAGAGTGATTGTCCGTGTTAGTCATTTTATGTTACAGTATTTTTTCCTCGTTATGTTATTGGTTCACAGCTGGCGTGCATTCCTCGTCGCGGTACTACTCTCATCGGTCACTGCTGCTATCTTGTTGCTTACTTCCTACCGCATCATCCGAAAACAGTACAACATGGCTGAAACAACACCATACAAAACCAGAACTAAAAGGCGCCTTTTAGGCGAACTTTATGCATTTGTTACTCATTTGCTCACCGCAATTGGCTACTTCATCTTCATGCCTGCCGCAGGATTCCACAATATCATAGCAATAGCACGTCACACTCTTTCGATGTGGATTCCTGCCGGGATATGTTTCGTTGTTTTCTGGTCAGATGTCTTCTACACTCCTTTTGATGGAATGCAGTGTCCCGGCAATCATACTGTTCTTTTTTTGTTTCCGGACTCCGAAAAAACGGCTTATTATATATCAGCTGCGGTATTCGTAACATTATTCTGCATAGCAACTGGGATTATAGCCTTGGATAATAATTCAAAGTGGCTTCCGCATCGGAAATCCTGTGATAAATGCCAAGGTAAGGATTTCTTGATCTCCAAGCTACCAGTAAAAGCACTTCGCCGGGCCAGCCATCCGCGGCCACGTTATAGACTACAAGAAACACCTTCGGCTGCCGCCTCAGGGTTTCTTGAGATTCAGAACTGATTCGAAAAAGTTTACTCCTTCAAAAGCAAATTTTTGATCTGATCCATCGCTGCGAACGCGTTACGTTTTTGTACTCTTAATTGAATGTACTTGTACTTGGCTATTTGAAGTATTTCATCAGTTCTGCCCGATTCCTGCATCCTTGGACGCTGAACTTGGTTTTCTTGGGATTTTTCTTGATTGTTCTTAATTTGGCGAACTGCATATCTTTAGTACCATCCTGTAACCGACAAAATCGCTCGTACGGTAAAAAACAAAAACTTTGCAAGGCGAACGTTTTGCCCACCGCAGAAATTTGTTCTTAGGGTGCGCGTGCACTTGTCTAAAGGTCATTTAGACATTTTTTTGCTTGGCGGGAGCAAGTGAGCAGTTGTTTTTCGCCAAACAGCTTGACCAGGGCACTTTTGCCATTAGAAGCCAGCTGCCTACAGAGCTCCGGCAGCAGAAGTGTCCGATTGAAACGGACTTGCGTGTTTTTAAAGGACTCAAGCAAAAAAGTCGAAATGACCTTTAAGTTGACTTTCCTGGAGCCCGGATCGCGCGGATTCTTGGAAAGGAAGATTTTATAGGTGGGATAGTTTTAAGCTGGAGGGAATTTCCGTACTCCGGACGGATCAGCCGGTTCACCAGACAATTGTGTGCGCCGGGCGCTTTTGCCATTACCGCCGGATTTAACCGGTCATACAGCACGTTTTAACGAGGTTCATCTATTCCCTAACCTTTTGAAGGAGGCAGTGGGAAAGTTGTTCGGTGTTTTGTTCTGCTCACTGCAGCTCACATGAGCAATCACACGAAAATCTCAACGGATTATAGGTTTTTGTTAAACGTTGTTGTCATTTTAAATGCATATTCAGTTAGTAGTTCATGTAGTGAAATCTTTCAAAGCATTAATAATAACAGCGCAAGCTTTCAAAATTTATAAGGAAAGTTGAGCAACAGCGGTGCGGTCACCGGTAAATTCAGTGACTGCGGCACCGACCACCACGCAGTTGCGATGTTGTCGGCTCCAAATCTTCACACACCGTGCCGTCCAGCATGGGCGAATTTAACTCATCTGGGCGGGAGGGACACTGTAAATCCGGGAACCCAGAAACCCAAATGGAAGCTAATATATTAAGGCAACAGCCTTAACAGCCAAACAGCCAACAGAATATTTCGTCAACGAATAGTGGAAAATTAATCAAAAAAAAGCTAATTTACGTTCATTTTCTCAGCCCAAAGCGGAACAGTAACCCAAGTCTCTTTGCATGACTGGTAATCTGGCTGGTTTATTGGCTGCCCGCTCCGGTATTCTGGTACTTTCATTCGGCATCTTTTTTCTGGTCACCGCTGCATCCCGGGAAACTGGACTTGCGAGATCACCGCAATTGAGCTACGCAGCAGATTTTACACACGAACAACTGTACTGCAGTGTTCTAAAAGATATGGTTTGCCGTTGTCATTATTGTGTGGGAATGCTTTCATTGTCATTTTTCAGTGTTAATCATAATATAGCGCCCGAACCCCGGTATCAATTAAACATCACAAAATCGGTGCTGTAGCTGAAAAAATGTCGGTTTTAATATCGTTGCTGTTTCATCGGTTTGCTTTATGTGAAATGTTCGGTACCGAAGCAAAGTATCCCGTTTTGATATTGTTGTTGTTTCGTTCGGCTCTAAATGTGCATTAAAACTGTAGGCTGTCGCTTCAGCTAGGGCTTCTTGAGATCCGTGTTTAAAACTAACTCGAAAAATTTGTTGTAGTTTTCATTTACTTTAGCTGTAAAACGTCCGGTGCTGAAGTCCGGTATCACTTGTTCAGTTTTATTATTATTTCGCTCTACTCTTGGTCAAGTGTTCACTACTGCAGCAGGTGATCCCGTTTTTAATATTGTTGTTGTTTTTTCCAGTTTGAGGTTAACGTTCGGTAATTGTACTGAAGGAAAAAATTACGTTTCTGATGTTATTGTTGTTTTGCTATGCGTCAGGTCGAACACTGTGCTGAAACCAAATATCCAACTTTTCATATCTAAATTACGAGAATAAATTATCGAATTAGGTCAGTTTTGCGCTATCTATTCTGTCCGGTGAACAGTCTTACTGGCAAGACCCGAACGAAAAAAACTGGCGTGTACGGTTTACAGGTTTAGTCTATACGAAAGCTATCTTCGGGAGTAGCTATAGTACAACTGTACAGGTTGTTTCCTGTAGTTGTACTGTAATTGTTTTCGGGATTACTTGATTGTATAAATCTGGTCGTAGCAACGCTTATATAAGATACTGTTTTGTTGTATTACGTATGGTATGTGTGAGGCACAAAAATCTGTTTTTTCTCTGCCCTGTACTGCCCGCGGTTGTCGTTCAAAATCGAATGTCATGTGCAACCGTTCTGATCTACGCTCTATCCGATGGCATAATCTATTCGAGCGGGGCTTGTTTGGTTTGGGAGATTTCGTGATCCCGGGACGGAGTTCCGTAATAGGAACTAGAACTAGATAGTGTCAAATCAAGGGTCTGGGACTTTTTAAAAATCACCAAACCAAGCAAGTTTGGTTTTGCCTTGTGAAATGTGCATTGTGCAGACTCACTGCAGAGCAGGTCTAGATGGAACGCTGCATAAACTATTCGAGAGGGAAACATGTTTAAACTGTTCACCCTTGCTGTGCAATCACTGCACGTTAGAATAGATCGATACTCGGGCTCTTGGAAAAGACATTGAAGTTTTGTGCAACTTCTGCTGATGCGCAATAGCTTCGGTTTTGCTCATACCAATATACTTATGACATTTACGTTAAATTTCCGATGCTTTCCGATGATTTTGTTCATCTTGAATGTGGCGTGAACGTCAAGAAGTCTAAAAACTGTAGTTATGACGAATTTGGGAATATGATCGTTTATTGCAGAATTAACTTTTCAGGAAAACATCTTAACATACCGGTAGCGCAAATAGGTACAAAGTGGAAAGTGTTCAAAAACTTCCATAAGATGCGGTAAAGACAACTGCGCCGGCAGGTGCAAATGTCGCTACGTCGTTTCGCACACGCCCAAACGGTAGGCGCTACAGAATCCCACGAGAAAACCTTTTTTTTTCACTGCGCCTTAATCAGAACTATTAAAACTAAATTAAATTTTCACGCCGTATCCGGTGAAATTCTTGTTTACCAGCCCACAACAACTTATACCTGCAGTTTGCGGTGTAAACAGTAAGAGGGTGGGCCCGGTTCTCGTGGTGTAACAAACGATGCCGTGAAAACCATTGCATTGAGTATCTCAGACTGGCATGCGAACTGTTCGAAAGCACTCAAGCGGCCAAGCCAGGCTGGCTTTTTTGCTTCGATCGGCTGCAGTCCATCGCCGCGGAACCGTTAACGGGTAATGTGCCTCCCTTAGATTTCTATAGTAAATACTGGGAACTTGAGATGGCTCGTTTAATTCAAACAATAAAGTCCAAGTGTAAGTTCGTGGCTATGTCGATAACACCGCAGTTTACTGACGTGCTAGCATTGCCCGTTCAAAAGTGTGTTTCGCAGAGGTTACCAGAAAATAATATTCTTTCACACCAGAAACGACAGCAAGCAGTAAATCATCGCGTTCTCTCCACCAAACTCGAACGTGCGGTGACAAATCTAGTTTACCTATCACTTAAGCTTTCGTGATAAGGGTGCTGCAGCAGCTCGTGGTGAACAATTCCATGCCGATACCGACCGAGAAACAAGCTACTAGGCCCACGAAAGCAAGGTCATCGTCTGGTATGGTGCACTGTAGCAGTGCCAGCGTTACCACGCCCACAACGTAGTCCCAGAGACAATGGAGTCATTTTGTTTACGTTATCCCCGAGAGTGATGAACAATCTGTAGACTAAGTACTTGGTTAGAACCCTTCGGTTTTGCATTTTCTAGAATTTCACAAAATAAACCTCGGATGCAGTAACCAATGGTCTAATAGGTTTTAAAACCTGGTGGTATGCAGAATGAAAAATGCATAAATTCGAAACCTGATATACAAGCAATTGTCTATAGCTCAAATGATGCAGAAAGAATTGGGCACTCAGACTTGATACAGTAGAGTTTCTATTTTTGAGATGGTGACCAACAGCACCAATAGCAGCATCAATCCAAACAGCGTGTTCCACTTCGGCGTGTTCGCCTTGTACATGGCATTGCTGAGGAGGAGTGCCGCAGGTGTTATTGCTACGTCATTTCAGTTTGAACATTTCAGATTTTCAGAAGCGATACTGCAACTATCGCCCGTGTTGGCTGTGTGAATGGGCATGGTGCCACGAAGCCAGTCAAGTACAAGCTGAGCCCCAAGACGCTGTAGTATTCCCAACCCAGGTGGCCTCACCAGTCGGAAATGCGCATTCGCCAGCTAGATGTCAGGAGGCGGTTCCTTTTCTGGAAAAATGTTGCCGAAGTGAAGAAACCAGAGCGGTAATTCGGATGCTAGCCTGCATTTACAAAGACAGTTTTGCTGACTTTCTTCTCTGCAAGCACCACACTAAACGGCTCGAAGCAGCAAGAAAGGGAAAGCCAAGTCGACATGTTCAGAGCATCTTTATGGCAGGCGTTGAACTGCACGCGGGTGCCGTAAATGGCTCGCTTTTATTTCTACGAGCTGCTCAAAACAGCGCATCCGTTGTCGCTATAGATCTGCGAAATTCAATGCACTACTTCCTTAGAACTCTGTACTCAGAGAAATTCCTGAACAAAAAGTTACCTCATCAGTTGTTCTTCAAATCTAAGTTTTATGACGGCGACGGTGAGCACGAACCTGTAAGAGATCCTCTTCAACAAGATGTATACTGGAGGAATGTCAAGGAAATACGTCACCGTCATGGCTGCTGTGGGTTAGAATGCCAATTATACCAAGCCTTTCGACCAATGCCAAGCCTTCCGACCTTCCGCCCAAGGTTACTCTTGAATGGTGGTCCCCCGCTGCCCAAGTTTGTATGGAAATTCGAACGAATAGATGGAAGCGGAGCATCCGTGCCGGACATAGAGCAGCTGAAATATTTCGGTGACAGAAATGATTCAAACTCCAAGATTTCTACGAATATCCCTTGCTGCACAATTATGGCTGGGTATGACTTGTAACTACGTCTGGCCTAAAACGAAGACCTCTTGAAATTCAGATAATACTTTGACGGAATTCCTTTCTCAGGGACGCGGCCCGGATCGGCCCCCGACCACTTGCCACCCGGGTGGATAACCTGGCAATTCAGCTTTCCCGGACCTCATCTGCACCACAGTTTAACTCACTACGAGGACATCGACATGCTGTGCGCCGCCTACGTCACATCCACATGCAACGCGCCACCCGATTACGCTGCACA
>JAQGAU010003562.1:0-12977 GCA_034698045.1 Paramacrobiotus richtersi
GAATTTTGGGGGGGGACTATCGAAACAGGGGGGAGACACTTTCAGCTCGGGGGTTGACGTACCTGTTGAACAGATGGATTGATTTTGCGTAGTTTCATCGTGGAAAAATGTGGCAGGGGTCTTCGTGGCTATTCGAAACCCTTCGGGTTGCAGAACTAAATGGCCATCGCTGAGAGTGGTAGCTGGAGAACCAAGGAGTCTCTCACTGAGGTTTTGGACCGTTTTTTTGCACGGCTTGAGCTGTATTCATCATTTCGTCGCCTCTCTTCTGGCTCAGTGACAGCGCTCCTTCCAAGACGGAAACACGTTTTTTCAGATCGTTGTTTTCTTGCGGGAGATTGTAATTATTTGTATTTATTCCGTAACCAGACAAACCCCGTTGTGGGACATACCAAGTCCGATTGCATACTATAAAATTTACAAGAAATTTAGTACTGAAGATCTGAAAACTTACACATAGCTCAAAATAAATCTATTCTGGGCTCACTGTCGTCTGCTAACAGTACCCTTATTGTCGAGAAATCGGTTTGTGATCCAGACGGCAGGCGTTCCGCAACAGCGGAGAACAGTTTTAGTACATTGCCGTCCCTAACAATTCTGCGCTGTAGCCAGGCTCGGTTACAATTGGTTCATAGATGCATATATTTGCCAAGTGGGGCGATTCAAGTATTACGTAACACGAAAAACCAGGTTTTTCTGCCTACCCACCCACCCATGTAACGAATCTGGGGACTACCACCGGTCTCCTAACCATACGTTACGTAACGTTTTCCCCCCCTAGTAACGATTTTGCGACCCTACCCACCCACCCCTCGCCGTTACGTAATACTTGAATCGTGCCAACTGTTCGTTCATAATCACTTCGACCCTGCGTTATGTATTTCAGATCAGTTTTAATTCACTGGCAGAGTTCCATGCTGTTGCTGCGTTAAGCGATCATCATGCTGTGTAGTTGTTATCATCAAATCTTTAAGAATTTGACGAAGCGCTGAACTGTTCGACAAGAAAAATGCTTAGACTCTTCGTTATGGAAGCGAGGTGATATTAAGCTATGTTGCGGGTATTTGACTGAAAATCATAACAAAAGGTAAACTTTTCTCTTAATGTGCTCGTTGCGATTAACAAAATGCCAGTCTGTCTCCATGTTAAGAAGACATGGTACCGACTTTATTCAAAAACTGTCATTTTGGCAAATTTCACAGTAAATGCATACCGGTGCCTTCTATAACATGGCCCGACTTGTTTACAACGTAAAATTTATCTGAAATTGTAAACAACATTTGTTTATGGGAAAATTGTTCGGATTTGGCGGGCTTTCGGTTTTGCCGCTCTGCTGCCACCTGTGGTCAAAAGCGAAAGTGGCCAAATCATTAGATCACAAACGCTGCGGTGTGATCGATCATTTCTGTGCGCGCGCTGCTAATTAGCAATCTGTGCAAAACAATGGCTGGAATAACATGTGTATTTTCGCTTCTCATCGCTGAGCGGATGACTGGATTCATACTCAAAAGACAGGCAACACATTCCGGGAAACAGGCGCACTGGTTACATAAAAAGCGTCACTGTAATCTTTCACATAATTGTCAGTGGGCATTCGTGGTTAGTTTCGCTAACCTTGCTTTACTGTGCGCGGTTGCTTGCTATTTTCAGTACAGTGTTTATTGCTGTACCATAGTATTTTCAGTACATATAATTACAGTTACAGTGACTAAAATTTACCTTTAGTAAGTAAATCATTGTTTCAAGTTTTAAAATGGCCAAAAAGAAACTGAACTTCTTGGCAGAAAAACCCAAAGCAGAAATGCCGAATGTCATTCTGATTATGAGTTCTTGTTTTCTAACCGCAATGCGCGTGGGTGAGGAATGTGGATTTTGTACTGATTATAAGACGCGTGGTACTCAAGGCTGTGAACGAATCATCCAGTGCAAAATACTAGACCGGCAAGGCTGTGCATATCATGTTGAAGTTGGTTGTGGAAATCCGAACCATACCCACAGTTTTTGGACATCTGAACGTATTTCGGATTTCGAACCTGACGATGTTGAATTACCTACTGATGGTGACGCAGGCGATGACAGAGGATGGGCAATTAATCGGCTGGTTTGTTTAGCTGGATTATTTACTGACCGCCGATTCAGGAAGTTAATGCGATTTTTTTTTATCATCGGAGCTGATTTTCTTAGTTCACGTGGTTATCGCCTAAACGTTGAGAACATAGCGAAAAAAACCAAATTGCTGGCGGCAGTAAGTGAAAAGTCTGCATCTGCCCGTTTACACCAAATAATGGGTGCCGCTGCTGATGCAATAATTTATATTACCGCTGGATTCGATTGTTCGTGGTTGACCCGTGGTCGAAAGTCAAGGCACGGTGTTGTGACATGTGTTTGTTCCGAAACTGGCAGTATTTTGGATACGGAGGTGTTGTCAAGTTATTGTCATAAATGCATCAGTGCTTTACCTGAATCTGTTGAGGACGACGACGAGGAAATTATTATTGGAACTTGTGAGAACTGTGATATAAATCACACCGGTAGCTCGGGAATGATGGAAGTTACCGGTGTGAAGCCCATTTTTGAGCGGTCGATCAGCCTTTTAAAATGCATGTAAGTCACGCTCTAAAAAACAGTAGAGTATAAATAAAATTCAGTAAGTGCTGTTCAGTAAGTGCATATTTCGACTACGTTCTGTTATTTGTAGAATCGAATTTATGGTTCGTGACGATGACTCGAAAGCGTACAACGTGATAAAAGAAGTTTATAGAAAGGTTATGTCAGCTGTGAAGTATTATTTGAACAAAAACCATTCACTTAAGTGCATCCGAAAACGTCTCGAATCAGCCAGAAACGGCCGACAGTTTGGTGGGATTAGTGTAAAGGGAAGAGGAAAACTGACGGAAAAATTTATAAATCAACTGAGCACATACATCGCTCATGCTGTGCGGTCGACTGCTGAGAGAATTGGCAAAATACCAGAACTGCGAAATGCAATCTGGGCAATATTTCATCATAAAAGCTCGTCAAATGATGCACCGGATCACGAGTAAGCACTTCGGATTTAGTAAATTTAAATAAAGTGTGTCATATCAATGATATCATAGCAGTATATTATTGCGTAATAGTAATGCATTAGTTTAGCCGACTTGTCTTTTTACAACCAGCACATATCAGTGATATGATTATGTGCGCATACCGCAGTGTGCGCGCTCGGTGAATGGAGACAGAAACCGGCACCGTATTTTATACCCAGCCTCAGCACACACACTGGCTACATATTGAACGACACATCCGTGTACTAGCTAGGGTGTAGATATTCTAGGTATGGGCACTTTCTGTCCGGACTCATTGAACATATGTTGAAGTAAAGTGAACAACGTGTTTCAATACAAATTTTTCAGTCTGTGCCCTGATACTCCTAATATGTACATGGTGCGGTTACAGGAGATGGATACAGTCAGGAAGAATTGGCCCGTACGATCATAGAAACGTCGTTCCAAGAGCGTTCATGGAAGCTTTACGTCCCGTTTTTGAATACATCACGACCGACGATTATCTCGAACACTTACTGCATAACCACAGCACTTGTTTGAACGAATCATTCAACAACCTGATCTGGCAGTTCTGTTCAAAAGTGAGTAGTGTTGTAATACCGTGGCAAATGTTTCACAAGTAAATAGATATGACAAGAAATTGCGAAAGAAAGAAAGAAAAGAACATTTATAGTCAACTTTTAAAACTCGACAATTAAAACTCGCCGAATCATGGAAAAACGGCACAGGTGGCACCATGTCCGCTTTTGCGGCGAAAATGATTGCAATGGGGAACAAAAGAACTTTGATCGGCTTTTCCCAACATATCCCGCTACTGAACTAAAAAATCATCACAAAATAGTAATCCAGCTGCAAAAAATTCAAATAAATACTTATTATATGCGGAATTCATTTGCGAACAATTTGTAGAGGCCGTTTACGTCGGCTGTCTTACCAAGTGCTTGCGCAAGCGTTTTACTAACTTCCGGTGTACGAGAATCAGGTTTTCATACGTAATTTAAAAGATCTGATCAAAAGGCCTCTACAAATTATAGATAATGTTGTCCTACACATTGTACCATTTTTTTTCTGATTATTTTCAAGAATCCACTATTTTTTGATTATTTTTGAAAATTTTGACCTTTGATTGACTATAACTTTGTTTGTGAATATTCCTAATTTTAAACTATAGTTTCAATGCGTAGTTCAGTCATGTATCGAATAATTTCCTATACAGTGTCTGCAGCACGTAATGCGCGCGCCGCGCGCTGGCCTGTCTACCGAAATGTGTTGAAAGTGGTACCACATTTCCTTAAGCTGCTGAAATGCGAAAGCGAACAAAAATTTTACTGACCTGTCCGCGCTCCGCCAAACAAATAGAAAGTATGCACAGGCCGTTAAGAAAATTGCAACCAGACAAAGCCTGAATTGATGGCCCATCGTACGCAGCGAAGTAGACAACATCGGTGACGGGTGGCTGCTAGTATCGCTTGCTTGCAAGGGTGTTCATGAATTTCTTTTGCCAACTCTGAATCTAGATTTTCCTTTTAACTCAAGCTTTACTGAAAGGCAGCAAAGTGGATCTGGCTCTAAGCCACGGATTCGTCTAAAAGCCACTGTAAGTACACGACAATAATAACCAAAACTGTGGCTTATTGGAACCGAGTGCCAAAATCGCACACACTTTTGTTTCGTAACCAGAGTGCGCGCCCTCACAATTGCGCACAAGAAATAAGCACTGAAGCAAATTTTCTTATACGTAAGACATGCCTCCATTGGCCAAAGTTTTGATGTCTAATAAGTCATTTTATGAAGAACCTGTTCCGAACGAGACAACAGGGTGCCAGACGTTGTTTGTTGGCTTTCGAATTTTCCAGTGCTTATTCCGCGGAGCGGTGGACCTTGCAACGTAATTCAGAAGTTGCTGTACAGTTAACAAGGAAAGTGTAGATTCGCGGTTCTCAGCCAAACATGGTACGCACTGAGTGCTCTTTTCTTTGTGTTAGATTTGTGGTTGGTGCCCTTTTCTTTCTGTGTTTTGTGCCCTTTATACGCTTTCGATACTTCATAAAGACACTGACGTGCTTTATTCCGTATCTCGCGTATCTCTGCCTTTTTCCTTCGTCAGAGGGACGAGCCTTCTATTACATGGTACAAAAGGCCGACTGATTTGTAGCTAAAAATTTCAATTCTTTCGCGCTTCGCCCGAGTTCCTTAACCCGTCCACTCCGAACACGTTGAACGGACAATAAAGTTTCCGGTAATTCCGGTGTTTGGATGAACTTGTCGAGTCAATTACAGACAAAACTGTAAAAAATCCCGCGCTTTGCGCACTGTTCCTGGTCGATCGAAGCGAATCGTAGGTTCGAGAAGAATGACGCAAAGGTGTCTGTTGACAAAAGTTCTTGCGTACCGTATTGCGCGGTCACTTTTCACCCGAATTTAGTCAAACAAATTTGAGCAGTGCCTAGCTGCCGACCTAAAGATAAGCTGATTAGTTTTTAAACTGTATATCTCAAAAAATGTTCTTGCTATATGAGCAGAATAAAGATTAATTTTTATTCCTTTCACAGTAAACAGCATTTGCACTCAAAACAGCTATACGTTTCGAAACATTACGTACTGAAATATCCAATATCATCTCGCTCATTGACACGCAGGGTTTCGCGGTTGATAGGATCAAGGTCATTGATCATTGGGCAGACAGGTTTATATTCTAAATCGTAGCTGACTGAATTGCAGCACCTGGATTTTGTTCCTGTTTTTCCCAGCGATTTTGCGACATAATCTCCCTGATTGGATCATCCACAGCTGTAAGATTTGACGGCAAACGTAATCAAACAGAACAAACCATCATCGCACGATGTCCGTGGCTTGTTCCCTGATAATACGTCCTCCGGCCAATGGACCCTTGCCATGCTGATCACAGTCCTCCGGAAGATGGCGGACCTGGTATGTAACGAAATGAAGGATTCAATTCTGGAAACCAACGGAGAGGATATTCTCCCTGACATGTGAAGAGTGTTACGGAAAACTGGTGGAGATCCAGGCTGAAAAGCAAGGCCCTGAAAATTCAGATCTCCGCTCTGGAGATTTCGCTGACCGAGAACTAACTAACTAACTAACTAACTAACTAACTAACTAACTAACTAACTACCTAACTAACTAACTAACTAACTAACTAACTAACTAACGAGAAGAAACTGACGCCTTCAAGGCCTCGGTCGAGTCACTTCAGAAAGCCATGGAGCCAGGTACGACAGACGCCTCAGTTCTTAACAGCTACCCCAGCGTCCCCCACCCCATCCACACAGGAAGGTCTACTCCCGAGCTGAAAACGTCTCACCTCTGCTTCGACAGCCCTTCCCTCAAAAGCCGTCGAGCAATAAAATAGCGTGGCCACCTTTGTCGATTTCTAATAAGGGAACCCAAACCGGACCAGCTCCAGCCACCCCCAAGCGGATGTGGCGCGCCATTTTTCCAAACCGTTTCCTCCCCCTGTACCGTCTAGCAGCGAGAGATTGTGTCAGCAGTGGCAAGAAAAAAAATCGTTCGTGGCACACGTGAAATTCCGTCGTCCTCCACAGAGACAGACATCGGAATTACGTCGGAATTGCTGTTGAAGCGCCCTGCCAAACCTGACAAGGAGAAGAAAGTACTCTGCCTGCACGGCATTCCCGCGCTGGAAGATACTCCCACAACACAACCGAGAAATACAGACAAGGACCTGAAGGCGGTAATTAAGGCTAACGGTATTGTTGTTGGATTTGTGTTTGTTTATACTGCTCAAAATGGTCGCAAAAACAGTTTGTTTGCTCGTGCTGGTTCCTTCGCCGATCAGTTTGTAGAATGTTTAAGGGTAAGAACTCGCCCTCGAACATTGGGGTACGTGAATGGATGTTCGCCTCCTAGGGGGTTAAGTAATGGGTTACCGTTGGGTTTGCTTTTTGTTTGTTTTCATGTGACTTTTGTCAGCCATCCTCCTGTACTTATCTCTTAAGTGCGAATAGGATAAAACCTGTACTGGTTTCACAGTGTGGTGCAGTGTAATCATTCTTGCATTCGCACGCTGTGCTGCCCATCCCGCGTTTTGTGCTGAATGCACCACACACATAGCTGCGTCTGAATACGAACATGGAGCGTCTCAAATACTGAACTGGATGTTAGCAACCGGCCCAAACTTCTCCCGTGCGGTCTCTTTAAATTATTTCTAGCCAAACCGTTGGGTTCTAACTCACAGGAATATCTTGCTGACTTAAACGTTGTCTCCACAATCTTGTTCGTTTCACAGTGGCGCGACCAAGTTCCTTTGTTGGTTTGACAGCTCAGACCATGGTGTCCGAGTTCAGCTACTCTTGTACTGCAGCACACGCATTTGTGTGGGCTCCCAGCATTTGCTCTAAACCGAAAGCAATCCCGACCCCTGGCTGCTCGTCGTTCAGAAAATTTTGCACTGATACCGCCGGCAACGCACTCAGCCATGCACCTGATGCACTTTGGTCTCATTTTGGTCCGCGAAACCGAACTTTCGAATAGTTCTGGTCAATGGCTGAAGAAACAAAACAATGACAAAATAAGAGCACGTTTTTGAGAACAAAACATTATTTTGTTTGCTTAGCGGTAAACGATAGGTCCTGCGCAATGGGCTGTCTAGGTGTACTTAACCAAGAGCATATTTATTCGGGTACGAATGAACGTGCTCTTGACTGGCATGCCAATTAGACCACAGCGTGACTGAAACAGACGGTAGGCACTACGAAAACCGGGGTTTCTAATCTGGGACTGGACCTGGTAGTCCGGGATATGGTATGGTACTGGACCTGGGAACTAGGCCCAGGCTGGTATCCTGGATATGGTAAGTAGCACTTGCTTCCGGCGCCGGTATCTGGCAGTGTGGTATCTGGTACTGACATGACTGGCTCGGCCAACTTTGCCCTTGCTTTCGCCGTTTACTTTGCCTTGTATACTTTGACTTCGGCTTTAGCTTTGACGTTGCTTCACATTGTGCCGTGAAACATTGAACCTAAATTTGTTTTGGTCTTTACCAGAATGTGTAGATCCAGGTAAAGCAGACGACGCGGGTTTGGGTCTCAGGAGCATTCTGTCAACTTCTGATGTCATACATACCAATCCCATTGCGCACTGCATTAGGACTGCCATTACTACTGCATTAGTACTGCGTGCCTGATGGCTACGCGGGACGTCACAGGCCGCAGCTAAGCATTAGATCCCCGAATGTTTTTTCGATAAATGGTCCCGCCAATTTGCGGACGGCGCCATATACATGCGCGGCGATCAGATCGTTCATCGCAACCTAAATGTTGTCAACGTTGTTCTGACCAGCACCGACGGGTAACTCTGCGTCTTTCAGATCGCTGATCTGGGCTGTGCCGACAGAAATGCGCTCAGGCTGTTGTCAGTCCGGCAAAGCGCACGATACAAAATCGTTTCTGTGAAGGTCTCGGCGAAATCTGGTAAACGTCAACGTAAGCGTCGAATAGAGAATAATAGACGACGGGTGCAACTTTGCTTATAGGCGCGAATTATTTGCGTATGGATGTGTTCGTGTTAATAACACAAATTGGCCACATTCAGCATACGGCGATAACAATTGCAATTGATCGGCTACGAGGCAGTCGCGTTAATTTAGCTCTGACTGATCTAGCCTTCTGCAGCACATGCTGTCTTTTTCATACGATTTCCCCCGAAATGGGGGAAAAGTTTTACCACTCTTTTTTATCTGATGACATCAAAAATCTGAGTTTTCGTGATACTGTTAGCAAGATCAATAATTTTGCCACCCGATTGTTGGGCTGCACTTGGAATTACGAATATGCCCTGCCTGCTGAAGATGCCCACGTGATTTCTCAGCTAACCAGCCATCTGCTGTACATCCACCAAACCACGGAAAATGAGGATTTTGTTGCGTCACAACTGAACCGGAATATATCAATCTGGAATTCAGCATATCCCAAGCTGACTCGGAACCCGTCTTATAATTCCCGTACAAACACCAATCAGACCCACTCGAAGACCGCCCATAGCACACTGATTCATATGAAAACGCACCCTGCCGCGAAGACTGTTCGGACGGTTGTTCCGTCCGATCATTTTTCACGGCTGGAGACTGAAGATAGCCGAGAAGCTGCCCGATTTAAGGGCGTTCAGACACCTGGTTCGTCCGGGCGTGTTTTACGGTCGCAGCCTGATCCTGACAATGCCGATAAATCGCCGGCAAGCATTTCCAGCAAAGCTGAACACCGTACTCCCATCTGGTCCTGTTGGTTTGAATATCACCAACATCCGACCCATTCGCCGAAAGAGCATCCTGCTGGAATTTAAGATGCGGACAGCGCGGCAAAGGGTAGGGAAACAATAAACAATCACGCGGACACTCTTGGCTATGATGCGGTTTTGCCGAAAAAACGTTCTTTTCGATTAATTGTGAGAACAGTGCCGGTTACATTTTCGAATGAGGATTCTGTGAGTGAATTATGTGCTAAAAATAACTTGCCTGACACTTCCTGCGTTCGAATTGTAACTCGACTCACCAGCAACCGTCCAGAAACTTTGACATGTGCTTTTGTCATTGAAGTTGACGCGATACTTAAGGATCAGTTACTGGCAAAGAAGACGTTTATGTAAGGCTGGTTTTTGTGCCCTGTTGAAGATCATTTTTATGTCTCTCAATGCAGAAAATGCTGTGCATTTAATTACACCACGTCTAAATGCCCCAGCGCACCGCGTTGTGCATACTGTACGAAAGGTTACATCCATTTTGAATGTGATGAAAGTCCTGATTTCGAGTCTGTGTGTGCAAATAGTCTCGATGGTGGGTTCTACGATAAACGAAATTATCATGATGCTTCTGATTACAATTACTGTACCGTTTTTAGTAACATGAGAAATTCAAGGATTTTCCATAACAGCAGCTTTGGGAAAAACGTGCAGTGATCGTGAATAATGGCGAAACTATAAATGTCGATGGAATGAATAATTCTGCTCTCCCTGTCTGATTGCTTTATTGCTGCATGTCACACGTAGGCTCTATAGAAAGCTGTTATCCTACAGAAGAATAGAAGGATTAGTGAATCTGCAGACTTTGAAGAATGTGTTCCATCCATCCCGGAACACATGCTCTAGCAAAGTATTCAATCGGCATTGGTGTTGTACTGCAGACTGGGAATGCTTTTTGTATAATGTGTAGTTTGGAAGTGGCGATTGTTTAGCATTATAAACTTGTTCGTGAAAATTTACAACAAATCTGTCGTATGCTTTTCTATGTGTAACAACATAATCCCCGAGGATAGTTTGGTAAATCGGCTGTGTCATGATATACGTAATAATTACATAATAATTTAGCCATACGACTCATATTATTTACCATACGTGTAAAACGGTTGGATGATGATCTAATCAATGCGAACAAACTTTAGTTATTACAGTGATATTGATTGTTGCATACACACGGTGTTACAAGGCACAAAATATTCTTCGCAGCATTTGATTTTACAGGCCAAAACGCTTAAAAGATTTACAAAAAATGCTGAAACACAAACAACACTCTTCGTCATAAACACATACAGTAGCGTTGTATACGCAATGATACACCAACAGTAAAACAACATCCAAATCAGCAAATGTACCGCTCCGCTTTCAGTACAACTCAGCAACAACAGTCGCTCAATTACACATCGGAACCACATAATCCTGGGGCGTAGTCAACCTGTTTTTTTGTGCGCTCCTGCGCTTTTTAGCAGGTTTCGGAGTGCTCTTTTCGCGCAGGCGGCTTTGCACTTTTTCAAAACGCTCATCCGCCGCTTGTTTACCTCTTTCACGTTTTTCCTGCTGTGTGCTCTCAATGTTCTGCTTTTGCGTGGCTCGGTGGATGTATGCTTCTTTGGCCAGTTGTAGGCGCTTTTCCGGCAGGTTCAAGCCTAGCGTATCGAACAATTCTCGCAGTGTAGTTTCGTGACTTTCATTCCAGTAACAAGTCACCAAGTTCACAGCAAATTCAATGCTTCCGGCGCAGCTCATGGTATCCTTTCTTTTGATGTGCCAAATACGTGAATTCATGGCCTCGACCAGATCCGCATTGGAGCCATGGCGAAGACTTTACAATAACTCCGGTTTGGTAAGCTTCCGCCAGACAGGCTCAATAACTTCCCGGCAGGCCATTGTAAGGGTTTTTTCTGGATCATGGATGTAATCCTTCTCTTTTCCGTCGGCTTAAGCTTGGAGGTAGCGACAGAACGAAATGTCACACCTCAAATATTGTAAAGAAATATTGTAAAGCTGTCAATGGAGCAATACATAAGGAATGTATGGCGTTAAACTTTATGCTAAATTTACCTGACAAAGGAATCAGAACACAGAAAAACAATAACTTATCATTAGCAGAATAGAAAAATAAAAAAAACTTTTCAAAAATGGTCGAGTATAGAAAACTTTTGCTTCCTGGAAGATTTTCATATTATCCCGTTTTATTCCCCCGGAAGTAACATTTGCGAACTTTCTTTCATTTAAACATGTAGCGTTGTGCAAGGCTTATCTACTGATATAAAACTTGTAACTAGCGCAGTCACCCAGAAATTAAAAAAGATTATCAAACAGTTTCTGGAACGGCACAGTTTGAATCATCCCTAATTTAGTCATTTCCGCCTTCGCGGGCGGAAGTGCCGTAGCAAGCTTAGCTTACCTATGCTGAAGTAACTAGCGCGCGTATTTTGTCTGCTTGACCGGGAAATACGAATATAGCATTGTTTCAGGGATAAGGACTAATTACCCCTGCTCTCAAATAGCTATCAGTGAAATTACCAATATAATTTTTCTTCATTATTTTTACTCTTTATCCTATTGTGTCTTACTTGTCGTGCACGGAATTATCGTCGGTGGATGCGTAATGATCAATTACGCACATAATGCAGCGCTCGATTTCCGCCAGTGTTGATTCGGAAGTAACTTTCAGGACAAGATTTTGGCTAATCAAACGGCCATATTCCTTTGCTCGTTCGGCAGTAATGCGCCCCGCACCTCTCATTGGCTTACCGTCGCTCAGAAGTTTTTTCCCGTTTTGTCGTTTTACCGTATCGATCTGATTCGGAAATCTTTTTCCAAAATGACTTTTATCGTTCACCTTTTGTGGTTGGTAAAGTCCTTCAACTGCCTCGCATAACTTTGGAAACGCGTGAGAATCTCCATCCACGATTACCCACATTAATTCCATCCCAAATTCGTCATGTAAGTATCGACCAGTTTCTGCAAACCCGATCGGCTCCATACTGCCAGAAGAGCCTTCATGGTTTTGTTGACAATCATGTTCCGGTGGGTTTGGACTGCGGCTGTAGATGAAGCAAAACTTGGATTTGACAACAGTCGCAATGACCTTGTCGGTTTCTGCATGCATACAGACAACAACTCCAAATTTAGCGTTGTGGCCATAGCGCTTCGACCAGGTGCCGTCCATTGCCACCAAGATCTTCTTCCCGTATTTTTCCTGGATATATTCTATTCACTTGTTCTTGCTTTTATCAGCCATATTTCGCACGACATTAACAATTTTCTCACGAATCGCGGCATATGATGTATACCCGATAGTACCCATACCAAGACCGGCGCTGATGTCGTTGATATCGCTGAATTTAATTCCTTTCAGCAGAAAATTTAAAATAATATTCAGGTTCGCTTCATACGGTTGACGAGAATTTGATTCAGAAAAACCCAGATTATTAGGCAATAATCGATTTGACGAAGTAAGCTCCGTTTCATGAGTAGGATTTGCGCACTGCAGATAATAAGTATCCGTAAATCCTTAAGATGGACCATCAGTAATGGACAGACTCTGTTGGCACAATCGCGCATTGCTGATTACTTATTATTTCATTCGAGCAGACAAGCCATCTCGTGGCACTCAAACGTCTGGTCAGTTTAGAAAAAGACACTCTAACGCAG
>JAQGAU010003563.1:0-12974 GCA_034698045.1 Paramacrobiotus richtersi
TTTTAAATTGCTCAAATAATTAGATGTAGTTGTGGAAAAAAACTCATAATTTTTTGCCTTTAATTTCTCGTGCAGCTCCCTTGTTAGGTTCTTTTGAAAACGCGCAGGAACTTTATCCGGTACTCGGTGTTCATAGCAAACAGTACTACCTACAAATTACGAAACAGCGTGAAATGTTGTAACATGTTGTAACATTAAAATGTAACATGTTGTGTCAACGCTTACTGGATTCGTAATGCATCAACAATCTTAACAGTTCCCAGCCAGAAAATTACAATCGGCTGCTCAAAAGATAATCTCGGCGAAATAGCCAAGGCGATAGGCATGGCTAGATAGGAAACCACGTATACCAGAATGAGGTGAAAATCATAACTGCTTTCGTTTGACGATTCCTTTGCTTCGACATATCAGCATTCGGAACATTGTTTGGAGCTACAATATTTTTCTCTCTCCTGACCAACAGTCTCAGACAGATCAGATCGCAGCTGGCACCAGCCAAAACCATAGGTCCGTAGTATCCAAGCACGAAAACTGCAACACCGAATACATTGCTCCCCCTTGATATTACAAACCCCAAAAGATAACATGACGTATTTGTCACCCCAACCAAAGCATCCAAGGCAAGCTACAGCTCCGGCAGTAATCATAAAACAGTTACCACAACGTTCTCCAGGTTGATTTGTGAGAATGCACGGTATCTATGAGGAAAAAACAGCGCAACCACACGATTAATTGCGATGTAGGTTTCGGTCCACTTGGCAGCGTAGCGAAAGGTTATTTATTTATTCTGTGTTTTAGTGACGGTTTCACCCACGCTTTGTGAGTTTATCAGCAGAATTCCGGAGCGATTAAACGCTTTATGTTTGCCTTCTGTGGGCCCTCATGTCTATTATAGACCTGAGGGCCCGCAGAAGGCAAACATAGGTAAAGCGGCTTATAGACCGTCTATAATCCAATCTTGGTGAGCAGGACAGGACTATTGCGTAAGAGAAAACGTTACAGCTTCCGCTGTTTCTTTGCAGAGAATCTGTAGGGAAGATATTACAACGAACAACAGCGTTACGAACGCCAGGAATTTCCTGGATTTCTAGGAGGTGTGATTGAGAAGAGAACCCTTAAATGACACAAAGATGCATTCGCGACAGATTATGCATTTTACGACGAATCTGGCCTATATGTGCGTCATGGTAATCATGTTCATAATGAATCAGCATAAAACGTATCTTATCTGTTCGACACATGGAAATCTGTGAAGCGCGACAATATTTGTATTTGTATTTATTTCAGGCCGGCGGTACACGTACACAGCACTGTAACAATAAGCGAACAGCAAATTCAACAGAACCTTTAGCGTGCGAATGAAGCGCACGTGACACATTTGGGAACTATGGATTAAACCTGTTCGGGATCTACTTCTTTGCATCGAACTAATGCAGCCAAAAAACTATAAACCTGTTCTAATTAGCTAGCTAACCCTCTAACTGCGAGAGCGGTAGAGTTAGGAACAACTGGATGGATTCTTGAAAAGTTGGACGTCGACACCACTGATCTGGGTGCTATTCTCTTCACCATCCAAAACAACTGCGTTCGGTAATCCGTGTTCATTGCAAAGAAAATAACCTAAAAGAAAAAAAGATTAATTCCACCACCGTGAAACAAATTAAAAACACCCTGAAGTATCTTACCGGCTCGATGGCATAAGCAAGCGCTTGCAGAGATCCAAGCCAAAGCGTTACCATTGGTTGCTTGGTAAACAAAGAAGGTGCCACGGTAGCGGCCACCGGCAAGACCAGGTAGCACATGGCATTCAGTAAACACGAAACACACACCATGTTTGCGGTGGTCAACCGGCGCATTTCTGTTTTCTTAACCTCTTTCTCCGTTACGAAGTTTATCTCTTTCCTCCTTTTTCTTTTGTTGGCCAGCATCTTTAGATACACGACAATGTAACCCGTGGCTGTCAGAGCAAAAGGTAGATAATGGCCGACCACAAAGGTTAGCAATCCGAAAATGTTCCTTTCGACGATACTACAGCTTCCCGACGCGACCATCATGTATCTCACTCCGAGATCAAAACAGCCTAAACAAGCCAGTAATCCCCCACAAATCCAAAGTCCCGTCACAATACAATTCTGCAGTTTTTGACTGGCAAAACTGCGGTATTTGTAAGGGAAACATAACGCTACGACCCGGTTTGTCGCAATGTAGGTTTCAATCCAATTCCCCGTATAGCGACAGGTCATCTGGATCCACATGATCAGATTGCAGAACTGTGGATTGATCATTCGCTGGGTAAACTGCTTTTCGTACACCAGAAAACCGGTGATAGGAAAACTGACAGCACAAAGGACGGTGTGAGTTATCAACGAATGCGCGATGAGCCAACCACAGGAAGTGCGCAGTTTCCGGTGGCAAAGGATCAGACCGATAACCAGAAGGTTGCTAAAAGTTCCACTGAACGCGAAGGATACGTAGACGGCAATCCAGGCCGTTAGTTCGTCCAGCTGCAGGGAAAGTCGAAAGGGTTGTGGAAGACTGGAGATATTGACGCTTAAAGTAAAGTTACTTATTACTAGATCCATCGTTTTGATCTGCGCTTAACTTGCTCCTCAAAGCAGAGATTTACGAAAAAGCAATCGTCAAAAGAGATACTGGCAAGTGGTGTCTGTGGTGCCCCTAGCTAACGCGTATCTGCATGCAGCTTCTGATACAAGGCATAAATAATGACAGTGTGGAGGAGTAAAGCGGGAACCGTCTCTCCTGTCAGATAAAGACCCGTGACGCTGGTAACTGTTGATAGCGTTTCCGGCACAGATTAAAGGTCTCGATGGGCATTTCTCTGAAGCACGCATTTTGCTTTAAATAGACTGCACAGCTATGACACTGTAGAAGAACACTACATTGCTTACGTGACGGTGCGGTATATGAATTAGAGAGGAAGCGAAAAGCTGCAGATTTTTTCTTGCGTAGACTGCTTGAGTGGGTTGCTGGTTCATGCCGAAGTAAACCAGCAAGCGTGTGCCTATCGTTTCGAAACCCAGGTGATCTTATGTCCTCTGAGATCACCCCAGTGTCTCAGATCGATTGTACTCTTTGTTAACATTATGGGTTCTTCTGGACAGATTATATAAGTATTAATGTATAATACGAAAAATTCTCTGAAGCCTGTTTCAATAAAAGCAAGGAATGGAACGAACGTGAAAGCTATCGCCTTCTTTCTGAAAGTCACTATTTCGGTAATCTTCTTTAAAAGCTGTATCCCCTGCACTCACAGCTGTTGTTTAGAATAAGCATACCCTAATCTAACAACGTTACCTGCGCAGAATTCCATTGCTATATGATACAGATGAACGCCGGGTAGACTGGTGTCAGTGGCTGCGCAGTGAACGTTCCTCGGGTTGTAGTGCATCACTACGTTCTTGTGCCGTAAATTACTCAGTTTCCGCAGAACGGAATCCAGCTGCGCAGTTTGGTGCTTAGCATAATTCTCACTGGGGTCCAGTTGGATTACTTTTACAGCAATTTGCACATTTCCTGCCGATCCCGCTAACTTAGCCGTATACACTTGACCTTGCGCACCGCGTGAGAAAGCCTTATTCCTTTCCAGCTTGTAGAAACAACGCCTGTCATCTGACAAAACGAATTAACCCTATTTGAGAATGTTATTAATAGCGAATTCTGCATTTAGTCTACGTCAGTTGTTCAGATTGTTCACAGCCAGTATTTTTCCTTCTTGATCAGGGTAAGGGGTGGTCGCCAAAGTACAGATTTTCGCACAGTCCCAGTACGATGGACCACGGGTGCATCTCTCTTGGACAAAACACGCTTTCTGCTTTTGTAGAATTGTAATACTGCAGCCAGCCAGGGATAAAAATTCAACATTCGGTAAAATAAGTCGCTACCGGTAACATGAGTTCTCCTTCGGTCCATCGATACCCATAAACCATTAATATTCGCCCTGGTATGGAGGTGTACTATACTGCTATACGAGAATGCAACAGTACTATGTACTAAATTTTATGTAATAGTACTATGAACAGTAGTACCACCTATTAGTATAATAGTTACTATTTTACCATGGTACAGCAATAAACACTGAACAGTAGTGTATGTACTGTATGAGCTGGCCGCATAAGAAATAAGAACTTCAGAAGAGTATTCTCTATAATTGTTCCTCTGTTCTTACTCAGTGCTTTATAACGTGGATCCAATGAAAGCGCCAAAGCGCTTACGCAGTTCTTTAAGACGGCATCTAGAGCTTCTGACAGGATCTGCGATGTGATTCGCGAAGCATCATCTTTTGAGTCGCCTTTAGGGAAGAAAAAATCTGAGACCCACGTTCCTTGTTCCAGTGTTTGTTGTCTTTGACGCGCATAACTGTCGTTCTGCAGTCGTTTGAACAGCTGGTCCAGTGCATTTGGATGAGGTTCCTTAACCAAGACGTCAATAAGATTCGGAATAGACTGGTTCACAATCCTAACCAACATATCCAGCTGCGCCCCGCACACATGACACAAATGTAACAGAAGCATAGGTGTGAGCTCTAAATCCTCCAGGGCGTTCGTGGCAGTATAATACGTCCGTTGCTTTGGTACGATACCACGAACTACCGGCTTTAAATTACCGAAATCGCGATACAGCCTTTGTCTCAGTTTTTGAATTTTGTCCTCCTTGATTTTGTCCAGCTGTGGTACCGTCGCAGCAACGAAAGCATTTCGCTCAATATCAATTAGTTTTGCAGCTAGCGTCTCGTCCAAGAGAGAGAAGTCAAACAAATTTCTGTGGTAGGCATCAATCAGAAACATATCAGATGATGTACAGTGATTCGAGTCCAGCATGCGCTGAGCGCATTGCGAATGAATCTCTGCTACGCTATCCTCGCTCCAGTGCTCCGGATGAGGGCAGAGATGGGAATCGCTCTTGACGCTTTGGATACCATCAAAGTTGGGAATCGCTTTTGACAGCACGTAGAAAACAGTTTTCTTATTCCTTTTGGCCTCTTCTCCAAACCACAAATCGTTGTCTTCGAAGAAATTGTTTGCCAAGATGATAAGGATATCATATTGATCCAAATCGACTTGCTTACAGTATTCTTCCTTCGGGACGCCAAGTTTATCAATCCCCGGTAATTCAGAACAAGTTATCATTCCAGTATCCGGAAGGTTGTACATATCGATTCCATTTTGGCTTCGTACTGGCCGACATCTCGTGGACGCCAAACCTTCCGTTGGTAAGCCAAAAAGCGTACTGATAAAAGTCGATTTTCCCACCCCACTGGCGCCAACTACCGCTATTTTGATGCAGATCTTGACAGAAGTCCATCGTAGCTTGGCGCGCCTAAGGTATTCTGCAAAGGTGGAAGAGGTGTCTTGACCTACGGTATTTCTAATTTTCGTCCAAGCCATTCCCGCAATTTCTAGTAAACTGTCTTCCATTTCTATAAAAGTCTCTAGTCCGGAAAGAAATTCAAAGAATTCACCCGTGGAATCAGAGTGCCATCGTAGTTGGATTCTTCATAAGGCAAACAGTTGCTTGTACAGTATAGTACTGTGTAAATAAACATTTAGAAACATGCTAAACAGCCATGTTTATTAAATATTACCATCTGACTGCGTATGCAAATGTAATCTCAGTTATAATGAGCAGTATTGTAATTCGGCCTGTAAGTCTTTCTTATTTGGTACCAGCAAGCAAGCAGCTGATATGCATAATGCATATTATCAGTATCCGCGGACGTTGTTATCTCCCGTTCGATTACTTCTTTATCTATATGTCCTCTATCCTAAAAGGAACGTAAAAGTGCTCCGTGTAGAAGTGCAAAAGTGATAATGAAAAAAGTAATAATACTGATGAACCGACGCTAGGATCTGTATGCTTACCAGGGACACTTTTCTGCGTCCGTCTCGTTGGTCAGGCATTTGAAAATACTGCTCGCCAAGACCATAGTAAATTTAAAAACGACGTTGCCGAAGATAGATTAAAACAAGAATTTCGGCAGCGAAATTCGAATGTATACATTATATTTTATTCCTCGATAAAATACATTTTAGCCCTAATTTTATTTTATGCGATAGAATAAACGAAGCGAAGCTTTCCAGTTCGATAATAACAGCGTTGAGATAGACGGCCAGTAAGCATTTCGATTGAATATCCCGGCGCTAGGTTTTAACAATTGTCTGTTGAATGAGACAGCCGGATGTTCCGGTGCAGGAGACCGGACGCGGATACCATTTTCATGTGTTCGTAGGCGTTGCAAAACGACCACGTTCTGTGGCAAGCTACCCGCCGCCAGATGGACGACTAACATGATTATATGTGGAACTGTTTTCGAATCTCAAACGGTCCCTTTCTTTCACACACTGTATCACTCATTAAATGACTACAAAGAAGCTCTACCATAACTATGCCCAACGGAAGGGTGAATGTCGTCCCTGACTGTTCTAACCAAGACAAAAGTAAGCGTAGGCCAAATTGGATCACCACTTTGCCAACCAGCTGAGCAGAATTATCTAGCGGAAGTAAGTCTTTATGACCCACTGGGAAGGGTCTTTCGCTAACGTCAGAAATCCTTTCATCAAACAGGCACTATGGTCGAGACGGCTGGTGCATGTTGTGTCGCTGACATTAAACATCGTGAGAACTGAGACTGCCCATAACATTTAACCACAAGAGTTTCAACCGTCATGGCGTCTGCTGCATTGTAAAATTTGCCAAAATCAGTAGCCTATAGAAATGAATGTGAGCAACAATCTAACTTTAGAGGGAAATTTCTCAGCCAGTTTTCGAAGTCTGCCGTTAGCCGAATTAACCGCTTGGCTCTCAGTTTATTTATCCTTTTCTTTAAGTGGAAGTGTGACAAATCTTCTTATCATTGCCTTGATCCTGTGTCGTCGGAGACTCCGCACGGCTTGTGGTTTACTGATAGCCCATTCGCTAATAACCCACACTGTACTGTCCACCGTGAGTTTCCCAACCGCTGCTTTCCTCGTATACGGAAAGCAGTTCACTCAACGAAGTATTAATCCGGAATTCTGCAAGCTGATCATGTGGATTCAGTTAACTTCCCGTTACACGGGTGGCTGGATCGAAGTCTACATTGCAACAAACCGAGTCGTGGCACTGTGTTTCCCTCACAAGTATCGCAGCTTTGGGGGTGCAAGGTTACAAAATCGTATCGTGGCGGGAATCTGGATTGGTGCCGGAACATTAGCTTCTTTGGGATGCTTTAATGTGGGAGTAACGTACCTACCGGCTTCAACGGGAGCATGCAATATTGTTCAAAGGAATACTTTTGGGTTGATCACCTTTATAGCCGGCTATTACCTCCCTTCTGCTTTGGTTACCGTGGGATACTCTTTTATCTACGTCAAGCTGCTGGTGAACAAAAGAAAAAAAGGAATCGAAATCAACGACGCAGCAGAGAACTTGAACAAGAAAGGGAGACGTCGGCGCTTGACCACCGCGAATATGGTGTGCGTTTCTTGTTTGTTAAATGCGGCGTGCTACTTGGTTCTACCAATAACCGTCACTGTAGCTCCTTGGTTATTTGTGAAGCGGCCAATGGTGGCACTTTGGTTAGCACCGTTGCAGCCGTTTGGATATGCAGTTGAGCCGGTGAGACAACTTATCTGCTCTTTCCGCACTGGTGCCACTGTAAACAGTCGTTTCTTTTTGATGTTTTCTAGGTCATCTTCTTTGTTATGAACAGTGATTACCGACTGCAACTGTTTCGGATGGTTAGGAGAATTTACACCCGCACCGCCGTATCGACTTCGAATTGTCCCCGAATCCAGCCAAATATTCCAAAGTCCACGGATCCAGAACCAGCGGTTCCAGTGCAAAGCAGCTGACCAACGGTTTTCGCTGGAATACTCTTCTTTGAATGCAAAACTGTAATGTGAAACTGGGACTTTCATAGGACTTTCCATGGCACTTCCATGACGCATAGACTGTGTCTTGGATTAGGGTCTAAGTCCATCGATTTTATTTTCCCGTAGCCGTAACAATGAAATTACAATTGCCATTTAGAGCGTAACATTGAATGCCTTGCTTTTCAAAATATCGTTTCTTATTCTGTTCACAGCTGTTCATCCGCACAAGCGCACCAACATTTCGCACCATTACATATAATTGAGATAAAGAAATACTCTATAATGAATAAGCGATAAACATATGGATAGGGTTTTTGGGTTAATGTTGGTAACGGAGTTATGCACTAGGATACTTTTGTAGGAATCAGCCCTTTCCGTAACGCGTCGTTCTTTATTAATATTTTAGATTGCTGTGGCAAAAATTTTAGCTTGCATGCAAAAGAGCTTGGTCGTATGTGTTAAACAGTGCGTAAAAAGGTGTTGGCTGTCGCTTTTTATCCTCTTTTCTCCTGCTACGCATTTGTTTTCGAAACAGCTCCATATCGGTTTCTTCTCGACAACAGTTTCGGCTGTACAGTATTTTTTTTTGCCTTCAGTGCATTTCTCCTTATGGTCTCCTGGGCGTTATGATTCCTGCTTTTGCTCTTTTTTTTAGGTAAGTAGACAAGCTGCCGCATGTACACCGCGCGTAATACGCCATGCGGGTTTGTACCACATGCAGCGGTATGTTCTCTAAGTAACTAGTAAATAACTTCGTGGAAATCCTTCCCAGTTGGGATTTGCTTTCTGTAGCTGAGGGCAAGGGGATGCGTATCGTGCGGGTAGCGCACATCAAGAATTAATCGTTGGAGTACGTTTTACGTCGTTACCGCTATGTGCGAGAGCCAGCCAGCACTTTCCACATACGGAGATATGTGTTCCTTGGGGCTTTGGAGCAATCTCGAACGACCTTTGTTGTATACTATGGTCATGTTCAAAGAAAGTACTAGTCCCTCCTAAATAGCGCTGAGATTATTTTGATGTCAGTGTGAAACTTTGAACTATGTAGATGGTGTTCGGTTTTGTCCAAACCGGTATTTTTTAGCCGAAGAGAAAATGCCCGTGCTGATCTTATAATGCTTTTGGCGCTTTGGTGAGATCAGCGGTAGGTTTGCATGGTGTTCCACTAACTGCTGCCCAAGAAGAATGGAAAATAAAGAAAAGGCAGCAGGTATACCAGTATTCTGAAACATTATATCAATAGTGTTTACGGCACTACTCGTCAGTAATATTATGTCACAGTTGCGGCAAATGTCGCTTTTAACAATTTTGTCCCATGACTAGTGGCGCTGGATCCGTAGACTTGGGAACATTTGGCTGGCTTCGTGAAAAGTTTGGCGCTGGCACGGTTGTACAAGCTGTTACTTTCCCCGTCATCCAGAAGAACTGCTTTCGGTAATCTTTGTTCATCGCGAAGAATATGAACTACAAATATCAGACACAGTTCGTTATACAAAGTAATCGATGAATAAAGCTAAGGTCTCTTACTGGTTCGATTGTGTATCCAAATGTCTGCAGCGATGACAGCCACATGGTCACCGCCGGTTTCTGCGTGAACAGCCAGGGCGCCGCGGTTGCAGTTAACGGCAAAATCAAGTAGCACGAAGCGTTCAGTAAACACGAAACGCAGGTCATGTTCGCGTTAGTCAAGCGCCGATTCTCCGTTCCTCTGTTCAAATTCCCCGATCCGAAACCGACTTCTACCATCCTTCTCTTTTTGTTGGCGAAGATTTTCAAATAAACCAGGATGTACCCCATCGCCACCAACGCAAAAGGCAGGTAATGTCCGACCACCGAGGTCACCAAACCAAACACATTCTTCGGAAGAGGACTACAAGCTCCCGTCGGGATCTGCACATAACTCATTCCTATGCCAAAACAGCCAAGACAGGCGAGTATCCCCCCACCAATCCACAGTCCCGTCACGATACAGTTCTCCGTTCTCAGGTTCGCAAACTTTCGGTACTTGTAAGGTAGACATAACGCCACGACCCGGTTTGCCGCGATGTACATTTCGATCCAGTTGCTTGTGTAGCGGCACGTCAGCTGGATCCACATTAGAAGACTGCAGTACTTCGGGTTGATGCTGCGGTTGTTGAAGCGTTTTTCATACACAAGGAACGTCGAGGTTGGGAAGCTAACTGCACACAGTACAGTGTGGGTTATAAGTGAATGGGCGATTAGTAATCCGCAGGAGGTGCGCAGTTTCCGATGACAAAGGATTAAGCCGATTACTAGAAGGTTGCTACAGGTTCCGCTGAAACAAAGGGATAAATAAACTGAGATCCAAGCGATGGGTTCACCCAAATCCAGATTTGGGATAAGTGGAATAGAGGCGTTTGGAATGATTCCACTAAAGTTCTGATTATTGTGGTGATTCATTGTCGCAGCGATTCCGCTTCCTTACATTTATTTCAATGTTTCGCTTTGTAATTCCCATAAACAAATGTTGCTAACGTCGTTGCTGTGCCACGTCATAAGTTTGACATTAAAGATAGGAAGAACAAGTGTTGTGGTATCGCATAGTAGCTTATGACGTTTGTGTACAGCCTTGAGCAAAGAAATACTAAAGATCAGAATGTGATCAGAAACTGCGATCGGCTGACGATGGGACCTTTACGTCAATCTGCGCTTTGCTCTACATCATATCATATGCACAGTCCCTGTCCCGTGGGAAAAACGTAGATTTACGAACAAAATTTTCTCCTCATGCATGCAAGAATGCATGTCACCGCATGGATAGCGCGTTGTGTAGGTAATGCGACAAATAACAGTCTTTCACTGTGAAAGTGTTCGAGTGACCATTGTAGTCCTTTAACACTGTTGGTGCTCAGCGGAAAATGGCTTCTCTTGTGCTTGTGGATCACCGGAAACGGATTCGGTGAAAAAATGGCCAATTCCTGGCTAATATACGTAAATTTGCCTGAAATTAATCAGCTAATTGAAGCGTCGCGCGTACACAATCGCGCCTTATACCCTCTGGGAAAAGTCGGACTTGAGTGAGCAAGTGACGGAATTAGTTATTCTGTCAGCGAGCTACTTCGCTTTATGGTGTCAACTACTCAACTGGACAGTATACGGCAATCCATGCAGTGTAGGATTGTATACTGGCCTTCAGTCCGGCAGACATAAAAATAATAACGCCAGAACATTTTCATCCCCGGGACAATTACCTAGTTCGAGTTTTGTGGTAGCTGGGACTGGGAAACTTGCTCCTGTTTACGTCAGCGTTAATTAAGCTTTGTTGTATTTTCGGAGATTTTGTTCTTGAAGCGAAGGCTTGTGCAGATTAAGGTACAATGAATTACTTTCGGTAAAGTAAGCGCTAACTATGCTATTTAGTCCGCCAACGCATACAGAGTTAAACATTGTCCAGATATGATCATTCAGCTGGTTCACTAATTATTACTAGATCGAGTCGACAAAAATCTCGCTCACTGCAGGCTGGATTTTTGCGCAACTTTACATTTTCCGTTTCGCGAGCGTCTGAAGTTCGATCTCGTGGGGCAATAAGTATTATTTATAAAGCTTTATATCACCGGTTGTCTGTTGAGAACTGACTAAACCGCTGACAGATTAAACGGATCCCTCGTGTGAAGAACGCAAACAATCCCCTCGCTTGTTTGATAGCGCGTAAATACATAAACAAACTCCGTCTAGATGCAAGAAACTCTTGGCATGCATATGCTGCTAAATTTACAGAGTTTCATTTGCCTCTGTATGATTCTGGCAGTAAGCATATACGCCGAACTTTTCTTACACAAGCAAAATCTCGGACAAGATGGGCACCAAGTTTCATGGACCGAGTTATTCTGTGCTGCGCACCTTTCTTATCATCCCAGGTCAATGCCCCGAGAAGTCCGACGGATTGAAAGACTCCTGGGCGGATTTCTGTCGTAGAAATGCTGGAACCAGTTGTTTACTTGTGAAAGCCGCCAAAGTTGCCTACTGGACTGTGGTATCGTTCTGTGCCATCATGACTGCGCTGGTACTCATATACAGCACAGTCACAATGGGAATCTTAACATTCTTGGCATACTGTCGGTTTGTAATCAAGAATCAGTGCTCGCTGCTGATCCTCATTGTATTCACTTCCAAACAGAAAACATTTCACGCCTTGTGCACAGCAGTCGATACTCTGCATGATTCGGCATCTCCCGTAAAGTTTGAACGAGGGATGTTGAAGCTGGAAACCATGTTGATAATTGTCCAGATGCTTCTGCATTTCGGCAGCAATGTGCTGATAGGATGGGAGTTTTATCTACTGGACAACTATTTTTCCTGGGTGACCGAGTATAGCTACTTTGACCCTATGAAGGCATTCAGTCTGCCGTTCTGGGCGTGGCAGTGTGTGTCCTACCCAATAATTGCGCTTCCTCACTTGTTGGCGGATTTTGTTATTGTGGTAATGGTTATGCGGATCTACAGCATCTTTCCTGTGATAAAAGCATTGGCAAAGAAGAACATAACCGAATCTGCAAAGTTTGATCTGGAACAAGCACAGATAGGACTTGTGGGTATCCGAAACTATATCCTCAGGCTGGAAGAGAACTTCTCCAGCATCTTATTTTTACATATCGCGGCACACTGTCTAACCATTCTGGGATGGGTGCAGTGCCTGAGAAAGCCAGATGCGAACAGTGCCAGTGTGTATGTTTCGCTGATTCAGTTGACAATGGTAATCTGGAACGCGACGGCCATACTTATTCCAATCATTTTCATCATCAAGTTGCAAGATCAGGTAAACTACACAAGAATGACAATATCTACTCCGAACAGAGAAACACTGGTCCAAATCACGGACTTTTGGTACCAGTATAGTGACTTATGTTTAAGAATGCCTTCCGCAACTAGAATGGTGATTGATTTCTATCTAATCGGCTCGAAAATGTTCACTCGCATGACAGAACTTTTGTAGGATAGCCTCCAGTTTTTTTAACGAAGCACTAACTGAAATTGTTTATTTGTACAACATAACATCTTGTGTAGATGGAGCAACTGGTCGATGGTTTCCTGCTTGATCTGGACGTACCGTTCTCTGAAGAGGAGTCCGAAAGAGAGATA
>JAQGAU010003564.1:0-12972 GCA_034698045.1 Paramacrobiotus richtersi
GCGCGGAAACGGCAAATGATTACATGGATAGATGCTTGTTAAACGAACAGCGCTAGACATACGGCTGCCGCTGGGACGTGGTCCCGTGCCGGTTTGTATGCGCTCCCATACAACCTCCTACAAGAGATGCTCACAGGGCGCATTGTTAGTCAATTGTCGATATCTGCTACTCTCCTGTTTGGCGGGATAATCGTCCACAATGACAATGAGAGTCGGCACGTTTACTCTGGATTGAGCGTATCCCAATGCGCATTGGGAGCCTTTTCAAGAGCATTATTTGTCACGTTTCTATCGGTACATACTACCACTTTAATCCTCCAGCTATTGCTACTTTACCTGTATACAGTACTTAGTTGCTACGTAAGTGATTTTGTACAGCTGAAGGAGCAGCTTTTCCCAGCGATAGGGTGTTATTCCTGTAGCGTTGTCTGTTGTATTGCGTATGCGCATAATGTATGTACGGGTACATCATATGTAAGGTTGTGAATCTTTTTGAGTACACTGCCTTGTATCAACCAGCAAGGTCGTGTTGGTGTTTTACTCCGATAATAGCCTTTAGTCAGCACAACTGGCTTAGTCCAGCCACGACGCGAGCTAAGGCTAAATTAAGAAAGTTTAGCAGGTTGTAGTGAAACGTGACCAAAACTGAACCTCGCGCATGAAGTTGTGAAATTCGACTGTTTTGTTGACGTAATCACTACCACCGTAACCGCTGTCTGTTGCCTCGAGGGGGCGTTGCCCCGTTGCATTGGACAATAAACCTTCATTAGACTAAGCAGTTAATTTTTGCACTCCGCGGTCCAGTGGACTCGGGGCTGCCTGTAGCTAGGTTAATTTAGGCATTTTTATTCCAGGTTCACCGAGGCTAGCTAGATTGCTAGAATGACGACCCACTTGAATGAAGCATTTGGGCAAAATTCTCAGCCAACCAAACTATCAGAAATGCATAACAGTTTCACTTTATCCATTTCAAAAACGTAAAGCCAGCGGCCATCAACAGCGATTCGATACTTTTGAGTTGTGACCTAACAGACCAGCTGACTACGGAAAGAGTCTTCTGAAGGCTTTGAGTGCTCAAAACAATCCTCATATCTGTCGACTTGTTAAAATATTTGCACAGTGTGCAAGTTTGTGTCGAAAAGTTGCGCTTTTTCAAAGGTTTTTTCGTTTGCTAAAGCTGCATTAACGAACCAGCCAGATAAATTCACTGCAAGGGTTCTTGAACTGTTTCAACCATGTTCCAGAGTCGAAACAATACACAACGGTTTGAAGAATGATTCGGGCGAGACTGCCAACAGCTTGCTTTTATTCTCTTTCCAACAGAAAGCGCAGAGCGCATATGTGTACGGAATTCAGTACCCTAGTAAAATAATGACAGGAACACTGCATGCAGGGTATTGCAGTCCGAAGAATGTGCAGAAACGGTAAACGATTACACTGGGTAGATGCTTGTTAAACGAGCGCTATACCCCAAACCGTAGACATACTGCTGACTTGCTCCCGCGCCGGTGTGTGATGCATCTGCATTACGAGGCATCCGGACAAGTGCGTACAAAAGATATTTCCAGAGCGCATTGCAAGTCGATGTCGATATCTGCTGCCTCCTGCTTGGCGGGATCATCTTCACGATGGCAGCAAAACGGTCTTTCCAAAAACGATAAATAACCACACATTTTCTCCGCGCTCTACAGGCCCGTGATACAGACCCACATACCTTGCGCCCCATTCCATTTACTCGGCACACGATCGCAATCCCCCGATTCCGGGACGCTGGTACCAGATTGTTTCAGTTCTTCGTGCGATTTTCGTCCAGCATCCACTTTGAAAACGGCATGCAGCATAGTGCCGTTTCCGAAGTGGCCTCTGGATAAATGATTCCCTTCGTACAAGCGGTTGTACAAAGAGCACATGCACTGTGGCCGTGTATAATCCGATGATTTGTTATTCTCGAGTCTTGAGGCAAAAAACCGACGCATAGTGTCACCTTAACACAATGCGACGCTTTCTCTGCCGGTGGAAATATTATGTACACAGATATTTTAAGCAAAGCTGAGTGGCGGTACATTTGTGCTAAGCAATTTTTTGAGCGAACAGAGGATATTCTATTCAGTGTTTATAAAGACGCTTAGCAGTGTTTATGGTCACTTAATTTCCAGTTAACTGTTATCGCTTCATTTAATCACCATTATACTACTGTCTTTAATGAGCGATATACGCATCATGCTTCTGGAGTATGACTGTGTTCAAATCGTTTGCACAACTGAAATCATGAACGCTTTTGAGCGACTTTGTTTCCATACAATTAGAACAGACGTTGCATCAAACCAATGGAGTAAATCACACAAAGAATTACTGGTTACACCGCGTTTCATTACATGACGACCAGAGTTTGAGGAACAAAATTTACCAGTTTAGCGTTAAGCGAAAAAGAGGAGTAGACGAGTAGAGCTTGTAAGTTTATTTCGTTGCCGGATTGCATAGACTCAGATGCTCTTCCTTTCGTTTCCACCAAATCGAATCTAAAAAGTACTTTTAAGATTGAATAGCTAGTACGCACTCAGTAACGCTCTAAGTTTATTCATGCCAGTCTTATCTCTAGCTCTCGCACTGCGATACCTGCATGCTTACAGCTTAATGTTCACCCTTCTTTCGCTGCTTCAGTGTTCTTCCACCAATCGAAATCGTTTCTTGTTGGCAAATCATCATGACACTGCCCTACATTTTCTTAACCCAAGACTCAAAGGTGTAGATCACCATGAAGCAGTTTCCCTGCTTTGGAGGGTTACCGGCTGTCTGAAAATTCAGGAAATTCGTTACGAGAGGACAGAATTAATGCTAAAGCCGCAGAAGAAGGGGAACATTAAGGTGTAAACATGCGGGTATCGCAGTTCGACAGTTAGAGATAAGACTGGCACGAATAAACTTCATGTCCGGCAGACTTTACCTCCAGATTCCAATGGTCTTAGCGTGGATCTTGACGAGTTGGTCGATTGTTGGACTGATCCGTAGCTGCGGTTCGACACTATATATCGCTTATGTTATTCTTCTTGTTCCGACGGTAATAACAAATTCCAAAGAACGGCAGTTATTGCCGGTACGCTGTGTGCCATTGCCATTGCCATTGCCGGGCATTTGCAAAGACGAGGACGCACAGTGTAACTACGACGATCAGTACTAGTAAGAGCCGACCTTGGTCGGCATTGTTGGTTGTGCAGTGGCCTCTCGCCACCTCGATCGGCGTCTGTCGGAAAAAAAATGAACTATCCTTTGGATCGGCGACCTGTGAAGTCAAAAAAGATCAACGTTTTGCAAAATTACTCCGCCAAAAAGGCGAAAATAAGGAACTGAATTCGAACTATATTTGATAATATAGCAGAAGCAGTACAGTAGGAGTCGCCAGCAGCAGCCTGATGAAGTCGACTGTGATATCGAACCTGCTACTACTGGCAACGCTGACTGCGGTGAATGGCCCGGCTCCTACTTGCTTTTCCCACTGACGTTTTCAAAAGCACGAAGCTTTTATACTTTTTGCAAATATGTAATACTATACTGCCAGCTGTGAAGGAGAAATTTATTAGCGCGAACTTACCTGCTGCTCAAAGAAACACTCTCTTCGTGTTTGTTTGAAGATTTGAAAACAGACCAACCGAGCCAATACAGCAAACCGATTCACACGTGATGGGAATCTGCGTCGCGATCACAGGATGCCGGTATCCATACAGTGCAGTCTGTGCCCTGTGCGCAAACGAGCCCGACACATCCCCGCGATCGGATCAATACGCTTATTCTAACCTCTACCCACTGCCGCATATTCTCTCTCTAAGCCCAAGACGCTCACAGGTGCCGACATAATTGCGCTAATGGATCCATACACCTGTATCTGTACGACACATACCGCGTGCTGATTACTCCATGTGTCGTTCTGTGTAATGGGTCGTCCATGGACAAGGATCGGTAGTGCACAGGAAATCAGGCGAGATGCCGAAGGAAGCGTCGATCTCAAACAACAATTTGATCCGCGCGTTCCGGAGGGAGACAGGAAAAAATGATCAAATTCCTCTTATTCTCACATTTAACGCCGTCGACCATGCAACACCCATATCGACCGGCACAAAAGTCGTTTCCGTTGGTCTGGGTTGCTTGTGCGCAAGATGAGAGAATATTTAAATTAACGCTATATTATACCATGACGTAGTACGCTGGTGCCAGTCGGACTTGCTTCCGTGCCGGTTTGTGATTTCCAGTACCACACAACAAGATATAAAGATATTATTCACAAAGCCGTTAGGCGCATTGCCGATAGCTAACTCCTGTGGCGCGGAATAATCACCCACGATGACAGCGGGAGCCGGGGCGTTTTACAAGAAACCTTCACAGAACAGTTTACTTTGAGAACCTTGAGCCGAAGGCAGTAATAACCACACATTGTCCGGTCTATTTTTCCGCGGGTGTTTCCGAGGCCCGAAATACAGGCCCACCATATGTGCGCGGCTTTCCCTCTTTACTCTACATATTATGGGTGCTGCCAAGTTAGTCTCTGTTAGGTGGCACCAGTCGTGTGTAAAGTAAAGGAAGCCGCTGATCCCGGGACGCTGGAATAATTTTCCAGCTCTTCCGGTCCATTTTTGTCCAGAATCCGATACGGAACGGCACTTCTCCTTGTACTAGCGGCGGCACAATTAACACATTGGATTTTTCTGTTGGAGGAGAAGAACCAAACATTAAAGTATACATGGCCAGTGTTTAGTTCTTCCCCTCCGACAGAAAAACCGACACACTGCAGTGTACACTGTAAAAATTTATACAGTCTGTGCGTTTTAATGGCCGCTTGCAGATAAAACGCTGATATCCACATTGTATGTTTCAGCGCGAATATTTTAAACACAGACTTTTACACAAAGTTGAGAGGCTTTGCGTCTTTACAGTGCAGTTTTCGACGTATTTTTCTGCATGCATGCGAGCTTGCACCGACTCAGATGCTCTTTCTTTCGGTTTCTTTCAACTTAAATCTGAAACGTAATTCCTAAACTTTAATACCCACTAAACTTTCGGTAATCTCTTTTCGTAGCAAAACTTCTGAATGTTGCGACATGCCAAGATTCGAGGGAAAATGTTTCCTGTTTCACCTTCGACATGGGATTAAGAAAATGTTAAGCAGTGTCGACGCTTTGCAAACAAGACGACTCTAAATAGTAAAATAATACCAAAGCCGTGAAAGAGAGGAATATTAAGTAAGCAGTACGCTAGCTCAAAAACTACACTGGGTCGAACAAACATTCCTGCCGGCCGCTGGCCTTCCCGATGGATTGCCATGGTCTTATCGTACTGTAGATCGCGACGATGTGGCAGATTTTGCAAAATCGCGTCGAAAAGCACCTCTGGACCGATCAAGATCGAATTCTTAACTAATACGAAGGTACTGTTCGACGACATATATCGTCTTTTTTCAATCTACATGTTCCGACGGTAATAACATATTGACAGGCCACAAGCACATCCACAGTTTGCAAAGTGGTTATGATAGAGAACCGGTTTGAATCTTACCGGCCGTTATGAAGAAGAAGGCAACCAGGGTGATTCCCTTGACTACTAGGAAAAAATGGGCTACCTTGTGTATCCATACCCCGGTAAAGTGAAAAGGGATCAAAGTTTTGCAAATGACTGAACTAGTTTAACAATAACAGAAGCAATGGAAATCACAGTTCCCAAGCAGCAGGTGAAGTTAATTGTTAAAACCTGCTAATCTGGCCGAGTCCGGCGGGATGAATCAGCTTATACGCTGTATTTGCAACGACGGCTCGCGCTCTTACAGGGGTACGTGCTTTTCCCAACAACCGTTTTGCATGAGCACAAAGCGTCCCATGGCACGACGCGGATGTGTAAAAGGACTTTTTGCAAGTATGTCACATTAATACTACCAGCTGCGAATGTGAACCTGTTAGTGCGAAATTACCTGCTGCTCACAAAAACACTCACTGCGTGTATGGCCAGATACAGTAGCGCTGTTCTAATGAGCTTGCTAGGTGTGTAGATGTGTCATCTGCTGTGCCTGATAGAACTGCGCTTCATGTAGTCCGCGTGGAATCGCAGTCTGACTCTGGAAATCTGGAAACAAAGGTCCAGCGGCTTCCGTGTTTATTGTGGATTTTTTCTCATTATTCCTGAAAAGTTTAACTTTACACGATTAAATTCCCGATTTGAAGTAAATTAAAGGGAGTAGCTGACCTATCAATCATATAAATACAATATTATTATGAAGTCTAGGGAGACTACACTGTATGTACATAGTACATACATACGGTCTGGTAAATTTTTCCTGAAATGGTTTGGAAGTGTATGGCTGTTGGACCGTTTATGACTACTGCAATGTCCGTCCATTATTTTTTTGTAATATGTTCCTGTAGAAGGTCAATGGCGGTAGAAGTTCAGTTAACCCTCCACACGTGATTTTGATCAGAAATCGCTTGGAAGACTGTGTCTTACGGTACATACTGCAAAGTTCCCGGATCAAAAACATTATTGTCACAAAGCGCCGACGGTTCTCAATGGACATTGGACATTTCGGCTGTTATTAATTTACCGTACCTACCTATGAAAGGAAACCATGCGTACAAACTGGCGCTAGATCGATGACGTTCTTGCCATTTGTGCTAGCGCTGGCTATAACATACCTATCAATGCCTATCGATGTTGCATTGTTGCTCAACGTATTAGCATTACTGTCTACGCTGCCGGCATGCACATAACTATGATTCAGGATGCCATGCATCCGATTTCAGTTCTGATGGGATGTTTACTCGTAGCAAACGTAAATTCGACAGTGGGAACCAATGCTATGTATTATTAGTGGCAATTTTCCCAAGCCGCTCAAAATTTAGCTGCACTTCAACTGGGCATACTACGAAGTTCAACAGATCAAGGAGCAGGTGCCGGTAAAAACGCAAGATTTTCGAATGACATCTGGTTCAGCTGCTGGCTGCATCGATGTGAAAGAAATGTTTCAACGAATAAGCGCAGCCATTGGCTTGCATTTATCGCATCGCTAAAGTTCTTACCAGTACTGAACGGACTGACAACCGCACGTATATCTGACTTCAAACAATTATTAGACATCACCAGATCCTATCGACATGCAAGAACAAATCAAACTCTCCTCCATGATAGCGCCAACCCGCGATTTCCGCGCTTAAATTTCTAATTATTTTACGTTTTTGTGCTAATTAGCAGTAGCAAACTGAACAAGGAAGGCGGACCACTAAACTTTATTTCAAACCCAAGCACATTCAAAGGATATGATAAACGATTGTGCAAGTGTCAGAAGCCAGACGCTGGAGTAGTGCATGCTGGGTGAGCTTCGTCAGGTGTCGGACGTCGACGCCGTCCAAACCAGCGAATCCAGAAGAGCGAAAGGATATTCCACGGTAGCGTACGCCGTCACGAGTGTCCAGCGTCTGGGTGATGTTGAGGACCTGTAAAACAGCATCCCACTGCAATTTAATTGCGCAAGGAACCGACGCAGTGAAGCCTAACTCTGCTTGCTGTACATTCGAATGCGTAAATACAGACAAATCCGATCGATATTCATCGGACACCGAAACACATGTAAAAACTTCACCTGGAAGATATCAGGAACCGTAATCAGGACAATGTAATTCTGAATAGGAATACGGTCGCCAGAATTAGCTTCAGTCTCAATCCTACCCATTGTCCTAACTACTTAGTACCGAAAACACGAACATCGCCTTAACCTCTTGTAGGAGGAACTAATAACCTTCTTCTTACCCGAGCGATTTCCCACGGAACAGTCATTGTGTCGGTATTCTTCGTGATCCACTCGGCCAGGCGTTCTACGTCTGAGGCAATCAGCTCGCGCAGTCCATCGTTCAACATTGTCCATAAATCAACGAGGGTCAGCTGGCGAAAGATACGTTGGCCAGAAAAGCGAATAACAACGCTTTGTGAGCTGTTCCGTGTGGACATTTGCAGACACACTCGCAATACGGCGTTTTTCAAGACAACGCGCTGGCAAACTCCCGCCAGTGGCTGGACGATGTCCCACACGGCGCTGACCCAGTTGGCCGCGCTGACTGGAAGGTACCATTCTCTGGCCAATAGCAACACTGCGGTATCTGGCAAGGCCTTTTCGGCCACAACACGCTGCACAAACTCTGCAACGCTCCGCATTGGACACACATCGACGTCGTCAGTATTGCCGCCGCAAAGTACCACTATCTTGGTGTGCTGGTTCCAGGAGTTATACAGACACGAAGCAAAACGGAAGACGCTGCGCGTATAGTCCGCACCAGGACGCGGTGCGGAGATCGTGATGATGCGGCGGAAGGTGACCAATGTGAGGAATGCGTTCCACTGGCGACATACTCCACGGAGTGTGGCCTGCTGCATGGTTGTCAGACATTCGAAGATCTGTGGAAGAAAGGCCGGATCATGTACAAGGGGATGAATAGCGTCGGCAGGATACGGCAGTGCTGGCAAAGGAAGCCGCATGCTTTCGAAAGGATCATTCCCGCTCTTGAGCAGAGAAAGCAGCATACACTGAAAGAGAAAGGGTGAGATATAAGAAGAACGTTCACTCACTTGCAATGGACACTGAGCAATTAGAATGTACAGATACGAGAAAGGAATTGAAGTACAGTACTAATTTGGTGGAATTAGTACTATCCAGTAAGTATTTTCGGGCAAGAATTAGAAATCATTAAGCCCCTTATACCAATATGATCCAGTAAATATGGGAAACATTTATCAATTTTTTATTTACCGAACACTACAAATGGTGAGAAGTTCTGAATTTTCAAAGTTATCACTTTTTGAATTGACTTAGCATGCCGGTCTACGAGTACTCAGTAATCGCGAGATCGTAATCTTGCCTCACACATCTCCCCTAGACCGCTATGTTATGTCAACAACAAACTGATAAATTGGAAAATTCGTGACTTCTCACCATTTGTAGTGGCCGGTAAATGAAAAATTGCTAAATGTTTTTCATATTTACTAGATCATATTGGCATGAGGGGCATAATGATGTCTGAGTCCTGCCCGAAAATACTTACTTGTAAGTTGTAAGTGCCGATATCACATGTACATGGGAAAAACATTAACCGCACTTCCGTACGGCACGTACGCCATTCAGTAGCGTTCATTGCCCTGTCGGCACGACCTTTCATGTTTTTCTCTCATGCGCTTCGACGGATGCCGCAGAGGCGGCTGAGCCATGTAAACAAGGTGGCAGCTACTGGATGGATTCGATTATCTGGTATTAATCTACTTTTTACACTGTAGGCACTACATTAATCCCAATAAAAGCGGTATATTCATTCACTGTAACAGCAAGCATACTTTTTCTATTACACACTTACGAGAGAATCTGGACATGGCTTTCTGGTGTAGTAGTACTCTGGCCAGTCTATCGGATCCCCAATCGTCACAATGACCAACTGCTTGAACGCTCCACCGAACGGACTGCACAAAACCCGCGTCGCCAGCATCCAGCTGTTGTGATATCGGCAAAACGCATTGAACGTCGCGATCACCTGATCATCTGAAGCACCGAGCGCACAAGGAACCACCACCATCTTGCTAACGAACTGACCTTTCCACACTCGTAAACGTTGCAGTGACTCCACCGTGGATCGTTCCCGAATTCGCTCCGCCACCACGATCCCCTGCAGCTGACGATCCGGTGAACTGACACTGACCAGACCAAAGTCGTGCAGAACCAAGCCTGGATACCACTTCCACGGGTCCGTTGCCGACACACGCAGCAGCACCTCCACTGCACATGAGGAATGTATCCGATAACTGGAGTAATACCGATGGTGAATGCGATCAAAAGGAACTAGTCTGCAGCCTGAGTGTCCAATGCCCCCAAAATGCACAACAAGTCCCCCATCCTCAGCATCGATTACGCGGCCATTGCGAAGCACTCCGTCATTGCCCGTGACATCCACACTGTTCCAAGCGAATTCCGCGCTATCAAATGACATCCTTCGAAGTTTTCTTAGCTCCAGGATATACCAGATATAGGGATACTGTAGTGCCGCGAGGTCAAATAACGAGTTTTCCACCTGGTAAGCCGACTCGATTCAGTAACGCTCACAGTCACTCGGTCACCTTAAATGCGCTGCCGGCACGGCATTTGATGTCTGTCTGCCTTGCCGCTGTGTGAGAACGGATGCAAGCAGGATTTGCAGCTACTGAATCTAGTCGGCTTACTGGGTATAACACCCGCTATTTGACATCCCGGCACTACAGTAATTAAGCAAACAACCGATAAGTTTTAAAACGAGCGCAAGCAAACAGACTTGTCAAAGATGTTTGGCTTATCTAGATCTGTGATCTATCAGTTGCAATACTAACATGACTGGCAGGCGGACGGCTAGACTGGAAAGCGATATGAAAGAACACGGGTAGGATGAGAAGTCGACGCAAATGCCAGCATAGCTGGGCGGCATCCTGTTGTGGGGACCGCCTTTAAACGGGGACCGCCCTCATTTGAGGGCCGTCAAATGAGGACGTGTGTACTGTGTAGCCAACTTAAGCACTAGTAACTGGCAAATGACCACGCATACCAAATCGCACCACGATCGAAAGTAAAACCATTTTATGCGGTTGTCTACAGTCTTGTAAGAATTCAAACCGCAATCTTCGATCCTGCTCCGTCAGCGAACAGAAGATACAAATCATACAATACACAATGTGGTCTGGGAAACAGAGAATTAAGTTGTAAAAATGCCAGATAGAAAGGTTACAGATACAATAATAAAAAATAAATGATGAAAATAACTACAGTGAATGAAAAATAACTACCTGTAAGTGAATTTTTATAAACATTATGTTTTGATAAGTACTTCGGAAAATACCAGCGACCGCTTCCCAAATGTCCGAGTCTTGTTCCATGGATGAGAAAAACGAACACAGAGTTTTCTGATTCGGGCATTGTCGTCTCGACTCTCGACTATCAACAGATTACTACTTTTATTCTCTTTTCAGCAGAAACCGCAGAGGTTATCCGGTCACCAATTCGCCGGCAAAAATTAAAAGTGCATTTTTAGTGAACACAGGCCTTCTAGGAAAGCTTCAGTGATGAACAACTGGCGCCATTTTATTCGCTTGATAGCAAACTTTCAACCAACCGAAGTCCTTCGCAAGGTCACCATACTCAGAACAGTGATGTGCGTTCAACAACCGCTCCAGCATCACCACACAGTTGGACGGTGTACATCTCGGATGTGGGCATCGGATAGGTTAATATACACTGGGACTCCAGTTTGCATCCTACTGGCTACTGCGGAAATAAGGAATCACAGCTGGAAATTGGCGACATACCTATTGACATTTTCAAATTAAACTACGCATAGATTGATCGGCAGGCATATTTGCGTCCACCGAAGAAGTTGTTTGAGATCATAACGTTTCGAATTTCTGTTCACACGGCACTACCGGGGCAGACAGCTTTTTGTGACATTGGGGAGCACAAGGTCAGACAAAACCAATGTTGGCCTGGGCCAAGGGCCTAGGCCAAGGCCGGGGCCATGTTTTAGACCCTGCCCTTTGAATGCCCTGCGGACTATGGCGCTGAACGGGAACGCTCCAAGGATGCGGTTTTGTATAACCATCTTCCTTGTCTTCTTGCACATTTTAGGGCATTTTTCGATCCTACTTTTGATGTACAACTGAATTTATGCAGATTTCTTGTTAGAAACTTGCTCTTTGTTTGCACGCGTATTTTTTACATCGTAAAAATTAAAACAATTGATATGTAGTTTGTTACTATGATGATTAAGGACTGTACAATTCCAGCAATTCCACAAAATAAACCTACGATTAGTGTACGTGTACTCATACAAAGATCCTACGCCCTTGGTAGAAATGGAAGTCTGTAATCCGAAACGGTTTGGTTTGTTAGAGAGAAAAAGAGGATTTTAGGACTGGTAACAAGAACATGACTCTGGAGACGTTGATACGGCGACGCATTCCCACGGGCAAGCTTTAATGAGTACTTTCAACATACATTTTTTTTTGGCATGTCCGGTTTCGTGTCCCACGGTGAGTAACAGATGCCGAAACGTCCGCTGGCTCCTGTTCCGGAAAAACGTGCGCACTGTGTGGAAGATGTTTGGACAGGTTCTGCCAGTTTCCAGTACAGATCCGTACGACACTGTCTTCGGAGCGATCTTTGAGTGCAGTGTGTTGCGTATGAAAAAAACTCAGAAGAATGTACTTAACTCTACAGCCCCTGACCTTCTACAGAAACACATTAATAAGAAAAGTTACACATTACGCCCCACACAGTGCAGTGTACAAAATTGCCCGCCATTTGTTCCGGTCAAGGTGTCCCGCTGCTAAATGTGTGAGTGACGGTTGACCCTCACTACTGTTAAGTGAAGTTTACCTCGCTTTAAGAAGGTGCAGTAGCCCTTTAACTTTTATTGACGTATAAAAACGCGGACTGCACTACCCAGTCCTGATATTGCTCGTCTGGCTTAAACCAGCATTCATAGCGCCCAGCCAGAGCTTCACTAGCGGACTTGATAACCAATCTATAGCGTCTTCCGCCCGAATCCAGCGCTTGTGTCCGGAATTCGTAATTTCGCATCGCATTCTGCAAGTTACGGTAGGCGCTCGTGGGGTTCTTTGGTGTAGAATAGATGACACGATCCCCATGTCTCCACACGATACGATCCCAAGTCTTTTCCGTTTCCGACACACTGAAGGCCACATAGCAGCGAAAGTTTACCGTTTCCCCGACAAGAGCAGTAACGTTCTGCATCGGGAGATGGAAGACGTCTTGGGGTATATATATGGGACGCAGGATCGTTTTGTTCGAGTGTAGCATGCGGTATAGGCGTCGTCAACGTAAGAAAACCGGTAACTTCCCAGGGTCCTTGGGGAGATTTTCTGGACAACAAACTTGATCCGGGTCGGCTCAACAAGAAGCGCAAAATCACCGGAAGA
>JAQGAU010003565.1:0-12967 GCA_034698045.1 Paramacrobiotus richtersi
TAAAGATCTTTGTCGTTTGCTTTCAGTCTTCCACTCAGATGTTTGGGATCTTCGGTTTGCTTACGTAAAATCATGCCGGTGGAACCATCACCGGCATGCAGTTAATAATACGTTGTGAATTAACTAATATTCTGAACGGATATTTTGAAATTGACTTGTTTTTCACAGAAGCTGACTTCCATCGAGTACTTTACATTTAGTGTCAAGGTTAACTTGAAAATTTCGCCCGTTCGTCAGTTGTCGCCGTGCCGGTAGTGTTCCTGAAATATTTGTCATGTTACGCTCTTTTCGGCCATGGGGTTCTCGAATTTTCTGGGTCTGTTGCCGTTGTTGAGAGTTTTTTGATACATGGCGGCCGAGCGTATTATAGATCTTGAGTTAGATATTAGTCTCGGTAGGCTTTACATTCGGGTTACAAGAGGAATTTAGCGAAGAACGGTCCACATCACCGCAATATTGTGATAAAGCTATGGAAACTGAAAGTGTTTGGTCACTTACTGTTTTTCCAGTCTATTAATTCTCCAGCTTGTGTGATAGCCATGGATTGGCCAGTACTCCGCAGAATTACATAAAGGCTTAATATGTATATTATTACGCACCCGAGAACCTTCAGGAAAGTGGAGATCATCGATCAGGTAATCATTCAGGTAAGTGTTACCGATAATAATGTTCACCCAAAACAACGGGGTTAAAATGCCCAGGAAAATGTTGGAAACTTTTCTACTGTATCAAGATGTTACCAAAGCACGCGGAAAAATGCTTTCGTAAAAAAGCCAGTGCAGCGTGTGTTGAAGAAAACGTTCGTGGCATCTGCAAGCGTTGCAGTTGCAGCCGCATTATTTCGAACATGCTTGATGCTGGAAGCATGGTGTCCCATAGCAACTTCTTTCTATCATAATAATTACAATACTGCTTGATAATTATGAAGCAGAGCGCATGTACGTATCTATATACATGTTTCTCAGTGATTAATGACATCGATCGACCTGGTTATAACCGGGTCGCAGAAACGTCCGGTACGTTAAACATGGAAAATGCCATCTAGAGTTCGAGCATGGCTCTTAGCAACATTATGGCCTCAGCTTCACCTAAAAAAAAGTTATAGAACTATCAACTAAACTATAACAAAGACAAGTCATTGCAGATAAAAATAAGAAGGAACGAAAAAGGAAATCGGCCACAGAAAGGGTTCACCGTTCAGAAACTTCATGGTAGTAACGTAACAGGTGGAGTATTATCATAATTATTATTATGTACAGTATATGGAATGTTACTGTATGTGGAATGTTATGTTGCATAATATTATTATGCAGCATAACATTCCACGCACAGATAAGAACGAGGTCCTACACGGATACTAGTGCCGCCTAGAGTTCTGCAATGGACTGGAAAATCCAGTCCAGTCCAATCCATACCAGAATATGGATTGGATTGGACGGATTTAAAGACAAAAATTATGGTTTTGGATTGGATTTGGACTCCAGTTTGGCACAAATGGACTGGATTGGTCGCGGAAATTGGTCCATAGTTTCCATAACTATTAGCGTAACTTGTTTGCTCCCAGCAAAAGTTAGGTCTACTCGTTGTTCCTCTGTAGAAAAAGGCCGCCTACCCAGTTGTAATGAAACGCTACAGTTTCAGCAGAAGGGAAACATACATTTCGTCAAACGCAATCCCACGTTTCACTGCAGTTAACTAGCCAAATAACATAATTATCAGGCTGATCATCTGGGAATGATTGCTTGGCTTTCACTTTGATTGGAGCTTACTTACTACAGATAGTTCCATGTCAGGCGAAGATTTTTTCTTAATACGGATGGTCATGTCGGTCAGCAGGTCTGTATGTTTGTATGGTTTTTAAACGCTTGATCAGAACTACATATTAGAGTAAGTTGCACACTTTGCCAATCAGATTTAAGTGAAAAAACCATGCAATGCCTTAATGAATAGTCAAGAAAAAATTTTTTTTTGATTAGAATGGACTGGATTTGGACTAGGAAACAATTTTTTGGATTGGACTGGACGGATTGGGTGGGTCAAGTTTGGATTTGGACTGGATTTGGGAAATGAAAACACGTTTTGGATCGGACTGGACTAACTTTTTCAGTCCATTGCAGAACTCTAGTGCCGCCGTACTCAGACTGCCGACGCGAACTTCTAATCGACGTTTCAGTTTTAAAATACGGCGTATCTTCCGATACGAGAACTAAATATTTCTTCGCTTTCCCGGTTCCAAAGGCACGGTCTGCGTACCGCTGAACCGTATTCATTTGAGTCTGGTTAAACGTACTACAGCCCGTTTGCTGGCTGGTTTCTGAATGGTAAACCACAGGCCTAACGGTAAACTGCCGCATGCACCGGTAACTGGTATAAAATAAGTTCTTGCGGTTGGATTGAGTTTTGCTCTGTGTATGCGATATTTTTCGTTTTGAAATGGTGCAATGCTGACGTTAAAGTACAGTCCAACTGAATTCAATATTAATACATCATAATGATCATATTCTTTGACACTACCAGTGCGTCGAAATGAGGTTTAAGCGATAGCCGTCGTAATCGAATCCGTCAGGCTTTTCGGCCAAATTATTCTGCATGATTAGCTTGAATGCTGCGTATGAACTGCGTATGCAGATAAAATAACAACATTGCACACGGCATTATACAGCCAGACTTATTTTTTAACTCGCAAAACTTGTCAAAATGTAAGTCTGAATTAAATTTCAACGCTTACAAAATCCGTCATTGTGCTGTCACATTATCGTTATCGCAAGAATCACAATAACCACAAATGGTATGTATTTAAACAGAAATCTGGACAATAGTTAATAACGTAGAGCGAATACCGGTCCTTATTAAAGCTAACAAATGCTCGAGCACAAACTGGACAAGCTTGCTGTAGTTCTCTAATCGCTAGAATAATTCGGCAATAAGAGCTCGTTAAAGGCCCTTTAAGGCGGTTCCCGAGTGTATCCACTCGGATTTGACAACCACCTTGATGTGCGCTTCATCGGCGTGTGGCGCAGAATCTTTCCGTACGAAATTCGCAAATGGTAGCCTTGCGTCTATCAAAATGCAATTTCAGCACGGAACAGATCTGGTTAAGATCACTGAACAAGCAACAAGCAGAACGCACTATGAAAATTAATATTGCCGTAAGGTTTTTATAGATAGCAAAAGTGACATAGGTTAGTGGAATGATAACGATCGGTTCATTTTTTTGCGCGTTAGCCAGATTTGCCAGAATACAAACCAGCAAAATATGATAAGTTATCACGAGATACTACGAGATCGACTGAAAGCGGATAAGGATGTGTGGAACGATACCTCCGTATTCAACGAGAGCTCAACACACCCGCAAGCGAATGGGCAATAGCCTAGCATGTTATTTTAGTGGTGGAAGTGCCAGACACTTTTTTACTCCGTGGAACAATAACCGAAGTAGAAAACTCAGGATCTTTGCCAAGAATTTGTTATGGATGCGAAGCCCAAAACAAATCATTTTCGCATACGGGAAGGAAAAAATAACGTGCGTATGCCTCAGCAAACATGTGGACACATACATCGTGCTTGATTTTACCATAGGATCTGCTAGCTTGTATACTACTTGATAAGGTTCCAGCAACTGTTCCTGTGTCTATGTTTTCCTAGATACGATTCTCTCTGATTCACTTTCAGTTGCTTGTAGTTCACTTACCGTTTCGCGATACATGGAATTCAGTAGCTACAGATACCGTCATCGTAATCCATGGTGCTGGTATTAACTGCGCTAACCAACCAACTGGAGATATTTTCGCGAAGTTAGATACTCTGTATAACAAAATTGGCATTTAAAGAAGCCTAGTGGTCTCATTTCTTTAAGATGGTGACCATCTTGGACCATCTGGTGGTCCAACAAAGATAGGGTCGGACTTCACCAGTCGCTTAAGAAAATTACTTACTGCGATTTTCCTGCTACTATTGTCAATTCGGTGCTTATTGGTGAGCAACATCGACTGCAGGCCGCAGCATCACATATTCAAATGTTGGTACATACTCTCACGTTGGTACATACGTTCACATACTCTTCACCGGTCAGAAGAGCTTTCCCAACAACGGCTGGTTACAAATTTCCCCATAACAAACTGCCTCTGTTGATAAGCTAGGCGAAAAAGGTTTTGTGGTTCAGTTTTCGAAGCTATATTTCTGCTTTGAAACCAACCATTTTACCCGCGACCATGTCGCCTCCGTTCTGGTTTGGAACAACCGCCACCTGCATACGCGCGCGTTCATGTGCGCAAAGTCTCCGCAACAGGTCAGCTCTGTAGCCTCTGTTGATAAGACGGCCCGGCGCGTCGAATTCATTACAGCTGGAGGTAGACAACAGGACACCTACAGAGACCACCGTGTGATTGCGCGTAGACTCAGTGGGTAACAAGTTGGATACGGCTACGAAAATCGCAGCTAACAGCTGGAGCCCCTGCGGATGCCTTGGATTTTGTGATCGAGCAAATACAGTCGCTAATGGAATGGCTTTGTGGAATACAAATCACCCATCCGGGCGTAAATGTGGTAACATGGCTTTTGGAATACTACCGCATGAGAGAATCACACGTTCTACACGTCATGACCTCTTACGTAGCAACAGCCGGTTCACTACACCCAGTGTGCATGAAAGTCATCACCGAGGCCGCTCCGTTTGCCGATGCTAACGGCTGACAGACAGACGTAAGCAATCGCTAGGCACGCTCAGTGAATATTGCATTATCCACTCAAGATAATGCGAAAGCGCTGCAGGTACCTTTCAGAGCAATTAATCTATTTAAACAGCGAGCGCGGGAACAGTTTATTAATGTGTGGTGGGGTAAACGCTGCTATGCTAAAGATCCAGGCGGACGCATTCTGCTTCCGCTGTGGGCGAGCTTCGCACATGATGCCAAAGCGCGGTGTTATCTGTTTTCCTGAGCAAAGGTTTTAATGGAAAGCAAAAGCAGCGGCAGCAGTTTCTGAGTCAATCGAAAAATGAAAACCATTGAGCGTGGAGTTGCGAAGGCAGTTTCAAAGCATGGTCTGCGGTCTGTCATGACAAACATACTATTTGGGTACGCACGACCCAGCACAATGCTGATCGTGCGATTGCGCTCGTATTTCCATGAGTACAAGTGTGTGGATGAATTACCCCGAACGTTACTTGTAAATACCCCCGGTGAATGAGACAACACCAGTACAGACTTTTTGTTGCAGTTAGTCCAAGTCAGTCGCCTGTTTGGCTTTCCTTAATGGGACCCCGTAAACTGTCGCGAACAACAATGCAGACTATACTGATGCGAGTACGAACAACACTGCGCCAAAGCTGCACGTACTGTACAAAATCTTAGAAATAACGTCGCCTACACGTTACGACGGCGAACCGTCATCGCGTCTAAGCGTCGTCGCGCCAAAGTCCACGCCGAAAGGTCGCACGAACTGTACCGCGCTGAAATGGCGTGTTTAGAGCCCTTTGCGAGGTTCGGAAAAAGTGCGCCAAACGAGAACCTTACACGAGTTTCTGTAAACGTTTTAATGATATGCTAAAACGGGGCCGTTGTCTGTGCAAAACGTTGCCTGACTGAGCTCTAATTTTCACTATAAAAAAAGGACTGGTTAGTCAGTCAGATGAGTAATTAATACTACAGCGCAAGCTTGCATCCGAGGTCCGCATAATGCCTCTGCGACCTCTTTGCTAATTGCCCAAATTTACATAATGGCACACTCACGGCATTACCCTGCTTACCTGAAAATCTTCCGGATCATGTAGAGTAGGTTAGATGAGTTCACGATATGTTTACAGGCCCACGGGAGTTCAAATCCTTGAGAAAGTGCCGAAAACTCTTTTTCTGTATGAAAATGTTACGGATAGCGATATCAGCAAACATTACCCAAACATTGCAACTTTTTACTTTTGTTAAGATTCAGTCTGTTGTTTGGCTCCTGGACAATTATTATTCCAAACGCCATGACTGACCAGTTTGCACAGCTGCGTTAACAACCAGAACCTATAAAACTGCAAGACTGTGTCACACGGTGGAAAGTGCTCGAAGCCCACGCTAAGCATTCATCGGTATTTGCTGCAATGTTCCACCGTGATTTGACAGAGAAAGTCAGTGGACATTGCGAGATCAAGGATTCTGACGGGAGATGTCGTGGAACAGCCTTGGCCACTACGTTTTGCTTGTGAAATTTTCTGGAATATCTGTTGGGGGTTGTCAGTTCAGAGTAAGAAGACTACAATACGTGAATTTAGGCGCTGTTTGTCATGATCGTTCAGCTTGATTTTAGTTGATGATTTCCTAGTTTTAAGGATTCCTATGAAAAGCCCGGCCCGTTTGACGGCACAACACGCTCCCCACTAACAAGGACTCCATATCAGGACTGGATCGAACTTCACTACACTGGCTTTCAGCCGAGTCTGTTCGTTTAAGAAGCGGTAGCCGAAGCAGGGACGGAAGTATCATTATTCGCCGGAAACTACATACGCTGCATAGTTTTAGTTCGCTGATAGCCCGTTATCGACAGTTCGTGCAGAATGCCATGGCCGTATATATTCTGTACTCTAAAATCTTCTCTCTCAAGATGTTGTGAATACGCATTTGTGAATAGCCGAACAAGCTTGCCGTGACAACAGAGTTACCGTGGACACCAGCGAAAGTTAACCTCTTAACGCAAACAGTTTCCATTACGACCGTGCTATGCAAAGACAGTAATCCGGTTCCAAGGATCAAGAATGTCAAAATGCGCTCTCGATTTAAGAATTGAATATGTGCACACGAACAGCTTTATGTCGCTTTAATCCCTGTAAAACACAAGAACTGATTTCAGTAACTCCTGCAATGGTAACATCTTCTAATTCGTTCAAAGTGCAAGTGTTGCACATAGAAAACTTCTGCTCCATTAAGCAATTCGACACGGGGACCACAAAGTTGTAAGTGCGCTAACAGAATTCCTTCCACAATTTTTAGCTGATATATACAAGCTCAAGAGCTCAAGTACTCAGTATAAATTCCAGATATAATTTTTACTGATTGGGTATTTCCTTTGTTATCGAACTAAACCCAGGCAACTGTATATCTGCGATAAAGCCTGCTGATACACACAAAATTCCGTATATCATGCTGCATACTGATTTTCAATGGAAGAAGACGTTCTGCTTCGAGATTCTGTTTCCGTCAAACCCAGAACAATTTTATAGAGACGTCAGGTCGCTAAGGAATGCGTCATCGAATTTCGGGATGTGCGGACTTTGAATATCCAGAAAAGTACTAGACTTGTAGCATGGAGGCAAGAAAATCAAGACCTAATAAAGCGGTACAGACAGAAGCTATCTGCTGCAGACGAAGGGCATCTGCCAATAGAATTGATGGCGCTGGTGGCAGAGAGTCCACCCTACACGCAAACCGAATGGTTTAATTTTAAAGACCTAGGTTTTTATATTGTGTGGCTTGCCTGCCTCGACCGGCTTACAGATCAGTTTCGGGCATAGTACAGAACAGTGCACTAGTTTCCCGGGATCCGTTTAACTGGGGCGTTAATACAAGATGTTTGTCGGACAAAACCTTTGTTCATGGAATACGATGGGGAGTAATGAAAATTGCACTGACTCGAATTACTATACTCAATTATCAACCAGTACAACATACCATAAATTTACGGTAATCGGTAATTTATTTATTAAACATTTATAATAACCATACAACGCCGGAACTTTTATTCAGAATTTTATAACCATACAACGGCCAGTTGATAGCCAGCCGTACACTATCCATTTTAACATCCGCTATCAAGCCGCTGTCCAGCCATCGACCAGCCAGTGACCAACCATTGTCCAGCCAGCCATCGTTAAGTACCACCCCTGTATGACTTTCATTCACAATGTTAAAAGGCTTACTGCGTCAAGAGCTATATTCTACCGGAAGCAGCAATAAGCATTGGACAGATCGTCACAGACGGCATGCATGCATCGACATGGAACATCGACATGCATAATAAAACAGAAAAGTCTATCTGTATGTTCGGCTCGTTCGTTTGAAGCACGACGGCTCTTTTGATCGTTGTTTATGTAACAACGAGAAAGCTTTGAATTGGCTGATTAATCAAAAAAAACACAATCGTTAAAATGTTTAACCATACCGTGCGGAGCCGATGTTTGTTGTGAGCGAAGCATTCATAAGTCACATATACAGTAGGTCACATAAATCGCGATCACGCGTTAAAATGAAAAACGATTACCCAGATCACAGTCGATCAGTTACCAACTTACCATAATTTAAGGACAAAACGGTAGATGCTGCAAATATCGTAAAACATCTCCCGGACAATACGGATAGGGTTATTCCAAATGGAATGGGCATTGTGCTGACTACTTTACGCTCCTTGGGACGTTTTGGTCCTTGACGAAAACTAAACTTACAGTTCTGCGAACTGTCAAACGACAGCTTTAACGGAATGCCTGTCCTGCCATCAGTTAGAATTTTGTACATGGGAGCTCACCTTATTCGTTGGACAGACGCTCTAGTAATCGAGTTTCCAAGTCTGACCATGTTGGATCTATCCGACGTTGAAATAGCGCGCTCCAGATTAGACATCTGGACCAGTTGGTGGGGCTGGAGAAACTGAAGGTGTTGGAAATTCGAGGTAATCCAATCGAGCACCATCCGGATTTCCAGGTCATTTTTTACTTCTCGTTCCCACATCAAGACTTGGAAGATTGACGTGCCCCTGTGTGAAATATAAACACTTGTCGACTTCGTGTATGATGAAATTTTGATAGACAATGATAGTGACGTATGATATTCACTGCGACCTTTAGCTGCCATGTTTTTTCCCTTGATTAACCCTGTAACGCTACCACCAGATTGTTAGTGTTAACGATCGCTAAAAATACTAATGAATATACTGGCACGCGATACGTAACTGTCGGTCCTTTAGGCAAATTTAATGCAGACATGGTAACTGATGCAAAAGAAGTATAATACTGATTCAGACTCAGAACTCATACGCTACAGAAGTGTAATTTTCTCACACAGCACGGTAAAAAACCTGCTGCATACATGCAGGCTTTTGTATATTCCGTTGAACCTTCACCCAAGAATGAAAGGGCCTAATCTCACTTCATAGCTGTACCGTGAACTAAATGTAGTAGATCACTCACTGTTTCTCTGGTTCATTAATTTCTCAGATTGAGTGATAAACATGTATTAGCCAAGACAACGAAGATTTACTCAAAGGCACATTAGGCATCGGCACATGGCCCTGTGAGGCCGATATCCTTCAGTAAAATGTGGATCACAGTTGGAACAGATAATGAGATGTTCACACACGGTACCGGGGTTCACATGCAACACACTTCAATCCCCCAGAAAATGCTGGAAACTTTTTCTGCTATATCGGGATGCTAGAGCAGCACCCTGGAAAATTCAATGCAGCTGTTGCTAAAGAAACGGTCGCCAGATCTGTAGGCGCTTGCAGCAGCAGCGAGGTTATTTCGATCATGCTTGGCACTGTGTTCCTGCTGTTCCATGGCAACTTCTTTCTCCAATAATAATAACATTACTACTTGATATGAAGCGAAGCAGTTGGAGACCGTGGAGTATGTTATCATAGTAATACGTACGCGACATGATATTCCACAATTCCACGTAAAGAGATGATTACTCGTCCCGCCGTACTCAGATTGTCGACGCAAACTTCTAACTAACGATTTAGTTGTTAAATACGACGTACCTAGCGGCTTACGATACGAAAGCTATCTATTTATAACATTATCTTATGTATTATACTAGCATTAGGTGCACAAGAATTCACCTACATCATTTGCCATTCTGCAATTTCATGAGTGATGCTGTTTTTACGCAATTCAACATGATTATCGAAGTGTTTTTGAAAATCAACACGGGAAAGAGCTGCTGGGCTGCATTGCACACGGCAGGAACCGACAGCTGGGATTTGCACACTTGCACTTCACAGCTTTCCAGCAAAAATTTTTCGCAGCAGTCAGGGAAATGCACAGTACGGACATGCGGAGGTAGTTTTCGCGCTACGGACAGTTTAAAAACTGCGAAGAAACCATCGCCGTCGACCAGAGCAAAATGAAACGAGTGCGTAACAAATAGGGGAAACAGCAACAGAACCCGCATACAGTTCGAAAATGATGGTGGCCCAGATTCAAGATTGCTAAACCAGAAAACTTTATGAATATTAAAGAATTTTAATAAAAATACGGTAAAATACAGTCGGTATATTAAAATATGTGTATGCGGTATTGTAGCCGATTTAACGAATGTACGCGCCAGGGTATTAAAACCGACAGCTTTAGTACTTCGACTCTCGCTGCTCGATATTGCACATAATTTCCGTATGACGGTATATTGCACCCTTCCCCCCAAATTAAGCCCCAGTGCTTTCGATGCAGTGGAAAGTTGCATTAACGTGGGGGAAAAGCGCCATAAGCTAAAACCAGGCTTCGCAATGCTACGCTCTTGATGTTTCGAATCTGTGAAACTTTGAACACTTCGCATGTGTTTCTTCATGAACCAATCTTGCCTAACGATAAACCAGAAGAAAGCGAAAAATCTGACAAGAATTATGAACCCAAGCAAGTGCGGATTTATGACAGTTGCACGAAATACGGCGCGGTTCTGCTTAGTATGGATCCTTACGGCAGGACTCAGGAGCCAGAACCGTAGAAACACACAGTACCTGCAAATACATCGAATATCCTTCAGCCGCTATAAAACCGTAGTTGTCTGGTATCATAATTCTTAGAAACTTTTCCGCTTTCTTCTGATCCATCGTTTGGCAAGATCGGTTCAGGGTGAAACAAACGCGAAGCGTTCAAAGTTCGACAGATTCAAAACGTGAAAAGCGTAGCGTTGCGTAGCTTGATTTTCAGGTAATGGCTATTTGCCCCCACATTAATACGATTTTCCCCTGCATCAAAAGCATTGGGGGGAAGGGTGCAATATTCCGTCAACCGCGCAAACTGTGCCATATCGAGCAGCGAGAGTCGAAGTACAAAGCGCTGCTGAGCTCTTCCATCACGATTTGAACGGAAAACAACTAGTATAAGCAGGCACATCCGGATCAAAAACTTTCTTGTCAATATTTGTGAACGAATACTCTGACCACGGAGTCTTTGACTCTGGATTGAATACTTCCATTGTGGGCGAGAGTCCGTGGTCTAGACTGACCGGAACACCGCCACCAAAAACATAAATGCTGTTGTTAACAACGAAAGCTCCATGCCGACCTCTTGGCTTTCGAAGACAGTCCATTTCAAATCCATGCGTTAAAGCCTGGTTCAACCGTAAGCATGTCCCACTGGGAAATTCCTGGTCATTGCTCGAGTATCCGCCCATTGTATATAAGTCGTGACCTTGCGCTACAAATGCACAGTCGCGGTGACGCGGTATTCCAATAATATGGGACGGTGGTTCCCACTGCCCCGCTGCAGTATCGAAGGCGTGGGCCAGATTATTTGTAATGCTGGAAGCGGAGCGAGAGGAACCGAGAACCAATATCTTGTGCTTGTGTTGTAGTGTCATAATCCACACATCACTAGCAAGAAAGAAAATGTTGTCTACATTCACCGAATTTAATGTCCCGTACGAAACTCTATGTTTATATGTACATAATATCTGTACTTGCACTAGTCTGCAACCGGATACAAATTTCAGTTACCTTAAAATTTTCCTAAAGAAACCCTCTCATTCAACTAGGTTTAAACAAGACTTTCGTGACAAAGTTTAACAAACTGAAGCAACGGCAAGCAATCCTAGTCGTTGTTCCACCGTTCTCAGGCCCGACCGCACATTCACGGTGCGCATAAGTGCGTAATCGAAATAAAAGGATGTGATCAAACAATCTGCACTGACGACTTCTATAATGTGACAGTTCTGTTTCCGGTAATGTTAAGCTGGTTTTCTCATGGCCTGCGTTAACGCTACCAGCATTTCAAGTTTTATTGCTGAAACGCACGTACCCATCTTTCCAACCTTGTGATCGTACCGTACCTGTGTGCAAAGTAACCCGGATCTGGCAGTTGCTGTGTCTGTTGAATTTTATCGTCGAAAATCTCCGCTACTTTTAATGGATGCCGGATGTCGCTGTCATCCCAAAAATAAATCTTGCTTCCGATAACGACTGGTGGTAATCGGCAAGCGTCGCTGAAGATTTTAAAGTTTGCAGATATCGGATCTTGGCGCCAGGTCCGGGTGACGCAGTCAAACGCACGGAACTGCGTTGTCGCTGCATTCGAGCTCTCGATGTGACAGAATAACTCAGTTTTTACTAAGAATGGCGGCGACAAAGTGGCGTTGGCATTCAGTTTGGGTAGTTTGATTTCCTTTAAAGAGTTGGTTAGCGGGTCGAACATCTCCACACGCAGTGTAACGGGCGCTGTTGGGTTGCGAAACTGATGCACACAAAGAATGATGTTTTCTTTCTCCAGCTGCGAAGCGATTTCTTGGTTACCCACAGTAAAGTTGCGAACTCCCATACCGCAAGCGCAGTCCCGTGCCGCTTCAAACATTGGAGATGACAGTAAATTACCTTTCTGCTTCTGCTTGACAATCTCATTCATAGTGCAAACTAACTGTTTGGCTGTCGGCCTGTGCACGCTGCTCTGAAAGAGACATCTCTGGACAAGTTCTGAAAAAACCACGGGCACACTGCCATTAACAACTGGAACATAGCCACCCGTGATTTTCTCAATAAATCTATCGTTGCTGGTGTCGTCCTTAAGGGTGAAGTGGTCGGAAAGTAAGATTTCGTTGGTTTTGGCAAGAGCCCTTTCCCGAATATTAAAACAGCAATTAAGAAGGTCATGGATTATACAACCAAGGCTCCAGATATCCGTTTTTCTTCCTAACGGTGACACAGCGATGCCTTTCATAAGCTCTTGCAGCATTTCTGGGGACATGTAGCGAACGGTTCCACGCTGTTTTGAGATGTCCGCCGA
>JAQGAU010003566.1:0-12966 GCA_034698045.1 Paramacrobiotus richtersi
ATATACGGCCACAACCTCTCATCCATAACATGCGCTTTATGTTCACTCAAACCATCTTTGAACCTCCGACTCGCCTCCTCATTCGCCTCACCTAACATCTCCTCCAAAGTAGGCAGGACAACATCCCCCTTTACAACGGCTTTGAAGTACTTGACCTGATAATCCAAAACCGGCGTTGCAACAATTCTATTGCCGATATAAACGAACGCCATGGTCGGGTAGTAGCAGTTGATCAGATGGTGATACAGAGGAGTAATACGCCCGCGGCTGATGGCTACTCGGCAAGTGTCATGAATGAAGGGATAGTCGAAGGAGAAGCCGGTACACAGAATTATATTGTCGATCTTTTCCATACTGCCGTCACTTAACACACAGCTGTCTGTGGTGAAGTTCTGGATCAGGGATGTTTCCTGGACGTTAACCACTTGGAAAGGAAACACCGCTTTGGCATAAGGTGGTTTGCTGATGATTATCTGCAAAAGGTACAACAATCATTGCGATTACGGTATTCTCCGGTAAACCGTAAAAAAGGTTGTAGTACCTTCTTTGCTAAAGGAACCAGTTCAATGGCAATATCGCTACCGGAATAACTGCCACCAATAAGCAAGACGGTTTTGTCCCGGAACACCTCAGGAACTCGGTAATCACAGCTGTGGATGACTGGACCGGTGAAATTTGTTAAGCCAGGGATTTCTGGTACATAAGGCTTGTTATAATGACTAAAGTGTGGAAAAACAATTAAAGAAAGACATGGACGTCCGTTGTTACTTGTACGTAATGCCATTGCGTTCACGGTTCACCTGATTAGCGCAGAAACGTGTACACAGTAAATGACGCTTGTTGTTTCGCTTACGAAAGTATATGAGTACATTAAATACTGCATAATTTTTAGTTTTGCAACATACAGTAATACCCATTGCAAACGGCAACAGCATCAAATATCTCTTCCATAACCTCTTTTGTTTCCAACTTTTCATAAGTAATCCTCCACTGCACAGATGTACATGCAGTAAGGCTCTCGTTATCGCTGGTATGAGGGATGACTTGGGTAACGCGATGTCGAAACTATGAATTGAAACCCAAGATTTGTTAAACTTTGAAGATGTCAAAGAACGCACAAATTCGCAATACCTTTATGTACTGGTGCAGATGAAAATGTCGGGCATAGGTCTGTAAATAATCCGAAACAGGTTGCCAGTGGCAGTAAGAATCTTCACCCTGTGGAAATCGGAGACCTTCCAGAGCCATTAAATCTCGTGGTGCATTTACCCTGCAGCAGCAGATGACAATAAAAGGTACAGCAATGATAAGCGCGCAATTACATTCAAACATTAGGTATATTTGCCAAAACGCTTTTCTATGAAGCATGATTTGCTGAATTCGCTTTCTTACTTGAGATCTCGGTATATACGACAGTAAAACGGAGACGTTTCGTCTTGCTCGGTGTGTTTGTCGCATCCAGTCGGGTACTTCCAGATTCCCCCAACGGTATCCGCTTGCTCGAACCCCGTAACTTGGAAATACGGATCCGACGAGAAATGCTTAAGGGCGCATAAGCCAGAATATCCAGCCCCAATAACAGCTACTCGCTTTCCCATTCTAGCTTCTTCTGTTTGTGACCGATCCAAATGTTATTCCCAGTTACTTGCAGTCAACAGTGCCGAGAAAAAGCGATTTGATAAGCGTGGGTTGGAAGAAAATCTTTGTGTTTTACTGCATGCTTTGCCAAAGCACGATCAGTGGTCCTTGTACCGCTATCATGAAGCATTCTGTGCTGACAATACATACTTTCCAGACAGATAACCGGCGATTTCAAAACGCTAACGCTATCCGTTATCTGACAATGTAATAAAGTAGATTGCAGCCGAAGATGTGCCCACTTAGCACTATGTGGTGTTTAGGCATGGGTGGCTGATTTCCGGTTATTCACTGCCTGAACCGCCTGCATTTCCGGATAATAAGAACGCATCGTAAGTAAAACAACTACGGACATTGATCATAGTAGAAAAGTGCGAGTGCGCTGTACAACACTCCGTTTTCATATGGTTGTTGTAAATCAGTGCAGTTCCGCTGCGCTGTCAAGTAAGTTTGTGCAGCTTGGCAAATAAAACTGTGATCACTGGGTTTTAAAAAATCGATGCAGTGTGAGAAAAAGTTGTCTGTGGTACGCTGTACATCTTACTGCCGGAGAGTTTACAGAGTCTATGTATTTAAATACTGTAGTTAACAGTATCAGCTTTATAGTTCACCGCTTGAAGGCCAACGGCTATGATTATTTATTTTATTGTTTTGATTTAAAAGCATAGCAGTTATGAATCTATATACGGTATGTGGACCCATTGGCAACCAGCTTACTTTCACCAGTAAAAATGTCAAAAAGTACCATTCTGCAATTCAATCCGGTGCCGGGAGAATTCGCGAAACGAGCCATTTCAAGCGTATCATGCGATGTCAACTAGTCTTTACTAACTTTGCTGTTTGAAGCAAGGAAGCTTTTTTGTCCATCAAAATGTGGCGGAATATAACAGTTACTGGCATTTTACACGGCAGTGAAAGCAACGCAGACTCTGTAACATTGTCGCATAACACAAAAGCATTACTGGAATGTCCAGTGAATTTATGGTTGGTTTCAACCAGACGTTCAATTTTTTGGTTATGTTTTTTGCTAACGAAACCTAGTGTCGTAAAGTAAGTGTGTCATGAATCCATGTCAGCAATTGCAACGCATCATCAGCAGAAACTTTTCAAGCGACTTTGTGCTGCGACTACAGCTCCTGCATCTCCACATCGGTGTCTAGCGATTCTGATCCAGACATAACGTCCGCTACAGCAGCACTTGAAAAGGGACAGATCTCGTTATCACTTCCTGTCGCAGTAGAGCAAAAGTTTTCGTCGGCGGAATATGCGGTACTTTCGAAGCATTCTCCTGGAAAATAACTGAATTATTCCGACACCTGCGAGTATGACAACAGAAACCTTACCGCTTTTTAACCAGTATCTGAACACATCACCTTTCTTCTTCTCGGCAATCAGAACGGGTTTCTGGTACACGAAATCTCTGAACCATTGATACTCAGGGCTGTGATGAAACCGCTGGTAGTGCTGATCAAGGTGGTCAATAACAGTCCAGGAAACATCTCTTCCACCATCGAGACAGATATGATTCAAGGAGTATAGCGATTGTAGACAGTTTTCCTCCGTTTCCACGCTTGACAACCAAAAGGTCAACGAACGAAGGTCGGTCATCCTGTCAAAATCTCCCTTGCGGAATACCAGATTACTGCAGCCATAGAACTGCAGCTGCATCAGATTTGGCGCAAAAGTTGTTTTTATCAGTTCAATCATATTGTCTTGCTTGTTCCCTGATAGGCAGTTCATTTCAAATACAGTAGCATGTGTCAATATGTCCTTTAAGAACAATCTACAGATATGGTTCTTTAGGTGCTTCTCTTCATACAGAATATAAACCTCGTCTCTGCTGAACGTGGACAACACAATGTGATCGTCGAATACTCTGCAGACCAGCTGTTCGCGTAGTCCAAAGACTGCTAACATGTCACGAAGTCGCCCAATCGTTGGAATGTTGCGCGATAAGGAATAAAGAGGATACGCGTGGATATACTGCGGTGACTGGTTGACAAAGATATCCGGGTGGAAATGCAGCAAATAGGACTTTCCATAACCAGCAATCAAGTCTGGACGACGCTGCCAGAATGCTCGCAAATTAGTGAATCTCTCAGCATGTTCGAGTTCTTTGTAAAACGATATTATGGAGTGGGGAAAGGAATCCATCTTCATGTCCAGTGTAATATTGTGGTTCTCCAACTGATTAACTGCTTCTTCATCGACCTCAGCCAGTGTGCTTTGGCGCAACATAACCAAGTTTAGATTGCGACGGACAAATTCGGTCCCCTGGAAGCGAACCATTGGGCACAAATGAAATGATACGATCATCGTATTCAGTACATGGGACCAATGATCGTCACCGACGCCAGAAACTTTCGTCAGCCTTATACAGAAGGATGAGCTATTCACCATCTGGGAGAAGACATCAAACTTTCTTGACACGCTAGATCCTTATTCTTAACTTCCAGACCCATAATGCAAACCGGCCTGGTGGGGTCTTCGCTCACTTGCTTGAGATAGCGACGATAGAGCTCGACCGAGTCCATGCTGCGTACGATATCCGGAAATATTCCGTTCCACGTCGGCTGGTATTCGCTGTCACCGGCTACCGAGAACTTGAGAGGAAAGGCGTCTGGTGCTTGGTAATCGTTGATTATCTCTGTCAGTAAGTAACTATAGTTCTCCTGAAGCTGCCGGGAAGAAGACCGTTTGTCTGCATCAGTAATTAAGCAAGCACGTATAAGATCTCTAATGGGGCCACTGACTCCCTGTGGTACAACTGGAGTGGCGCCTCCAGCAATTCGCTCCATCAATGTAAAGGTCTGCGAATTGGCACCCGGCTGATATGGATCAAACTCACACTCATCATCGCTTGACTGCATAGTTTCTACTGTTCGCTTTCTCCTGCTAAAAGTCAGACTGCCATTTTGAAACATCATCACCAACACACAGCCAAAGCTCCACACGTCCGCTTTGCATCCAACTTTAACAGGGTGGCCAAAGCGTAGCTGAGCCATCTCCGGGGAGCAATATAACAGTGTACCCCTGAATCCTGTGAATGTTTTCTTCGAAATAACTTTATATTCCCGCTCCATTCGAACCGGACTATCCAGATCGCCGATTTTCGCTATTCCTCTTGGAGTGAATTCAGACAGAAAAATGTTAGACAGTTTGATGTCGGAATGGAATAAATTCTGCGAGTGTATATAGACTAGTCCCGCCAGAATCTCAGATGCCAGACGTACAAGCATCCCGTCCGGTACTTGAATACTAGGGTGCCTTACCAGCTCTTCTAGGTTCCCACCTAGCGAACACCCGCGATTCAAAACAGCTGTGCTTATGCAAAAAAGGTCGAGTCGTGACCTTACCTCCGCAAAACTCGGTTATGATAGCTAATTCCCTTCCGGTTTTCTCTTCAATATTCGCTACACCATAATAGTGTAAGACATTTGGATGAATTAGATCCTTCAGAAAACTCATTTCATCCGCTGTCACAGCGTTGTCGGCAGGCAAAACAGATATGAATTTGGCGGCAGCCAAAACAGGAAAATGAGGCGATGTTGGTATTGTTGCCTTGACAGCACTGACTAGACCCGATGCGCCTGATCCCACATATTCAAAGCGACTAAACCGGCATTCGAGGCTGTAATTAAAGGGACAGTATTTGTAGCAGTTTTGACCAGTCCAGTCGTAAGATGTCATTTTCAGTGGCGTATAATAGGCAACAATTATGCTGAGTTGTTTGACGTAGAGAGGCACTGAGTGATAGCGAAAGAATAGTTGATTCAGCCTCCGGGATACAGTAACAAAATATTATTTAGAGCAATAGTTAAGAGTTTCTCAACGAAAAACGGATTATATTAACAACCTAACCACGCTGCCATGGTATTAGAGTGACTCAGTGAAGGCGCTATCCATGCGGATAAGAAATCCTACGTTCGGTGGGTTGAATATATAAGCATAAGCCACGCCTGCGCTCCCACGCTGGCGTGCTCTGCTCCATTACTGAACGTACGGTGGTCAATCGAACTCTTTGTATTTGAGTAAAAGCACGTGTTAATTCGAGTTGCACTAGGTGTTCAACACGCGCGTAATAATGATCGAATTTAATGTCATTGTACACAGTTATGACGGCCCGTCCCAGATAAACAATAAAATATCGGCGAATGTAACCGTGATTTACTGATTATACCTAAAGTCAACAGAGACCTGCCGGCTTGGGCTCCTAAACAGGCTTATATTCGTATACACAGTCGTTTTTTGTTTGAAATATCTAAAGTGAAATAAAATCGTGATCCGGAAATGACTGTTGTTTCCATTTTTAAATTGTTTGCTAATGGCTAGATTATCGGCACTAGGGTGTGCATTTTGAAGCAAAACAATCACGACGGAATCCGTAATAGGCAGATCTATGACTAAATCGCTGATAGTGGATGTAGCTGGTTTAGTACCGTCCATATAAACTTGTACATACCCGTGTCCGTTGAGGCACGCCGCACGCCGATTGCTAGTATATTGCTCATAAAGAGAACAGCGGTATACTGCCTTTTTACATGCATGTAACTATGCACGTAGCCACGTCCAGAAGAGCCGGCGTATTCGGCGAACAAGCAGCGAATAAAAAGAATCGCTGTTGGACCGGTCAGTTCTCCAGCGTTGTAGTTTTGTCGGAATCTTGTGGCATTTGGCGTGTCGAGTAGCGTTGTATAAAAGGATCGGGAGAGGAAGTTGTCCATGGGGACGGGAGAAAGTGGCTCAACTTGTTCCTTCCTTCAGAGTTTACGTTTAGAATCATTCGCGCTAATGTAAATCTGCATGATTTTTGGCGCTGTATGTTTTCGCGTAAACTGGAACAAACGTGTTTTCGCTGTCACGGGATTATGGCATGCGAATTTGTCAGCAGACAGCAGGTAAAACAGTCTTTAAACAGAAATGAATCTGGCCGCAGCCAGTACAGGAAAATGTGGCGATATTGGTATTGGTGCCTTCACAGCATTTACGAGACCCGAAGCGCCAAATCCCACATATTCGAAACGACTAAACTGGCATTGATAATATTTGTACAAGTTTTGACTACCTGTCACCCAGTCGTAAGTTATCATTTTCAGCGCTTGTAAAAGTCACCCATTACACATGAGTTGTTCGGTACAGTCTCTTTTTGGTGCCAAAAGAATACCCGATGCGCGATTCAACCGCATACATAAGTACATAGAGTGGCAAGACAGTATTTAAGTCAAAAGCTAACATTTTCTCAATAAAAAAAATTGTATAACAAAATAGAAGCCACGCTGCCGTGGCTGAGCGTACAGTTGTGGATCGAACTCTTCTTCCGAGAAGCAAAACGCACGTGAACAAGTTGGTTGACTTGCGCGTAATAACGATCGAATTCAGTATGATCGAATTCAATGTCATTGCACGCGATTGTGAAGGCCCGTCCCAGATAAAACCACAAGACAGCGACTGGTGTGTGTTTAACGTGAGTTGCCGACTGAAAACAAAGTCAACAAACATAGTACGTTGGTTGTTGTGTTCGCGCTGTCATACTTCATTCGAAACATCATGAATTCCACTCTCAAGGACAAGACACGCACGGAAACTTGCCAGCGTGGGCTCCTAGAGAGTTTGGAACATATGAAGTGAAAGAAACCCGCAATCCGGAAATGATATTAATTGTACAGTACAATACAGTAAATGGCGAAATTACCGGCATTGTGGTTTAAACTCTGCAGCGAAACAAACTGTAATAGGCAGACTTAAAAACAGATCGCTTATGGACGTAACGGGTTTATTACTGTCTACAAACTCGTACTCATCCACTGATTGTGATGGACTTCTCATAAAAAGAACACCTGCTTATGCATACGAGTACCGTTTGTCTGTTTCCAGCGCAGTAGAATTGGTAAGTAATCATGGATTGTGCATATACATAGAAGTAACAGAACATCGTTATTAATTCTAAACGAATTGTAATTGCAATTACGTTTATAATAAAATTATTGGGAGCCCAAATAATTTCACTTCAAGGGATTAGGTATCAGGTGCAAATTAACGGAATGCGAATTTCTTAAGATTACCTGCTCATCGTAACATTGTTTTTTATGTAACAGGAAGATCAGTTTAAATTACCTAGCATTACAGAAATTAACTTTAAAGAAATGAAGGCTTAGTGCAGTGGAGCTCTAACGGCGTCTGTGTACACTTGTAGTATCGTAACGGACCATCGTATAACCGGTAACAGTGGTTAACCTACACTGCAGCGTCAAGGTTTGAAGGTTGACGTCTTAGCGTTCGGTGATTATTCATAATTAACGAGCCGCACCGGCTTGCGAACTTTTATCTGACAGATTTCTGTATCTGCTGCAAAATGTGTGTTTTTTCGCCGATAAATGGCCTACCATAGTCAGGCGGGAATAATGCTGATTACTGCAAAAGCGCAGCACACAACAGTACTATCTGCACTGCACCAATAACAAGTGCATACGTGCTTGTTAGTACGAAACTTAATTAGTTATGCACTGTTCCTTGATAGTTGATACTACCCTCTATAAAAAATCAATGAAATTTCTTCCTGCGGCACAATTGTTTAACCACAAACAAAGCTGCACATTCCGCTATGTGCGGCAAGCGCGATGTTATGCAATGCACCCTTGTTGTGACTGGCATTTATGTATAGAAAGAAATGGTGAAACAAACAGAGTGTAAGAATCAACGAGCCCCATTGTATAACCAGTTCACTGTCAATTGCTCTGGGTTGTCTCATTAATTTACACCGCGCGCGGTAACGTCGGTAAAGGGATGGTTTTGATTCCAGCAAGCTGATATGACACGTGTGTGTGTATACTGCAATGTGGCAAAATAAAACATTTTGCAAACGGTGAACTTATCCTTTAGCTTCCAATTTATCGCACAAATGGCACATTTTTATCTTTTTTTAATGGGCAAAATGCCGTATTATCGTGTTCGGTGGATTCTCTGCTCCATTTTGATAATAAATCTCTTCTGTCGCAGCGATTCACAATCTGATGCCACAACGGGAATTTCCGATTGGGAAACCAGTATGTCGGAACTTATATCCAAACTGGAACGCTCTACATCCAGAAGTTCCGTTATTGTTGATTTTGTTCCATTATTCGTCCCTCCCGACAAGCCAGATATTTTTCTCCAATTATTAGACCAAGCTAAACGTTTAACGGACACATCCCTTCCCGCTTTTACATCTGGAATTTCTTATGACTCCAAAGTTTTGCTCAGAAGACTGACAGATTATCGAACGTATAAAGCGGATACCGGCTTAACGAAATTACAGGGAATTGCGTTGAACACGTTGCTCGCAGATTGCCAGTATTTTTACGCCAAACTGGTCAACAGCCCGGATGTTAACCAGACTTTTATCCTGAGTGTCCCGTTGGCATTTTTACACCTATCGGCTTTAAGGGAGAAATCCTTGAACAGCATTAAAAACAATGTCATTCAAGGAGATAACGAAAAGGACATGTCCGTTTGGTTGGCGACATATTGGCAGTTTGTCTCTGAAACGTACAGTAGCTGGAAAAAGTGGAGGTAAGGTCTAAGGTTTCTGAACTCTTGGGTCACACTTCCTGGTTTAATGCCAGGTCTTTATTATGCAAATGCGGCTATTGTTAAAAGAAAGCTACACGAGTTGACAGCTGAATACTAAACCGTGCATTTCAACAGTTGCCAGGATTAAAGAATTTCTGTAACGATTACTGAGCAATTTCTACTGCCGGTGTACACAGCTGACAGTATCATTAGCATGTTAGTATGGTTTTTGTACAAAAGATGCTCTCATCATTTTCAGAATGTCACAGCTGCAGACCGAGTACTGGCTCCAAAGCACTGTGATCGACTCCATTTGCCATGCTATCATTTCGGATAAACTCCTCAGACGCCATCTCATGAATTTACAGATTAGAGACTGTAACGATCCGCATGCCATGGACAGTCGGATGGCCACGGTCCAATCAGCCTATTCCAACCAGATGGACTTTGAGATGATGGGAATCCTTTCCAAGATGTTTGTGCTACATAAATTGGTTCCTGGTTATGAGAGCATTGGGCCTTTCACCGGCAACTTTCCACTGCCGTCAACGCTAGGTCCCATTCAACCGCTGACCTATCAAATCCCTAATGACAAGGTCCTTGATGATGCTGCGTACTTTGATCCCAATTGTCAGCCGATTAACGAGCAGTTGAAGGATATCACTGGGGTCACTATTCAGCAGTCCGATCGACTAGAAGGACTACAGATTCAGTATAAAAACGGACCAGACACCTCGCAAGGTCAGGCTGGGGAATCCATGGTGTTTGACCCGGCCACTGATAAATGCTTGGCATCAGTCCGATGGAGGATTAGTACGGCGAAGAATCTCGTGTTATCCGCCATCTTTACGTCTCGTGACGGCATGTCGTTTGGCCCCGCTGAGAACAGGGAGACAGCCGATATTACAATGTCTTCCACAGCTCCGTTCTTGTACTGTATATCCACCATCGCAGTTTGTGAAGATAAAGCGCGTTCCACCGTAACGGGATTCAAGGTTTATTTTACCCTTCCGAACATGACATCAACAATGCCCCCGCCGTTAGCGAGCGGACTGCGACTTACTCAAGGAAACTTAGCGCTGGACATGGCGCAGTCCAGTAGTACATCAGGAAACAGTATACCCATATTTTCTGACGGCAGCGGGAATAACATCCCGGATGGCCGAAAGGCAAGAATGATGCTGCCGAATAGTATCGTCAGTTCCCAAAATATTCAGCGCCAAACTACTACTGCGGTTCCGATCCCATCCCCTGTAGCAGCTGTTCCTGTAGTTGTATCAAGAGACGTAACTCCTTCCAGAAAATCCATAAATCCCGCTTCCGTCCTACGCGCCCTTCCACCACCAGGATTCGCCGTATACTTCCACATTGTCGACGTTCGGATCACGAGCGGAGATTTCTACTATCAGTTGGAAGAATCCCTTGGACTCTTATGGTCAGAAGTTTATGGCTTGCCACAAGGTCAACTTTCCGCTACTATTCAATCTGTACAACCGATTGGAGTGGATGAAACTCAGCGCCTACTGACCCGCGTCTACTACACCGTTCAAGTACAGGGCAACGTCGAGACTCCCGAGATCGAGCAACGATTTTACAAGAAACTCAAAGAGTCGTGGATGAATGAGTTAGTTACCCAGGCACCAGAAGTACCACTGGATAAACTTTCCTATACTGCTGAGATTATGGTTTCTACCCCTGCCGAGCTGCAGATTGTGGTTGCTGCACTGCGCTCATCTTGGGCATCTGCACTGGGTCAACCATCTGGAAAGTTTATGATTATACTGAGCGGCTTATTGGCTACGGAGAGTGCGCTGGGAAACACAATCACAGCCAGGAACTTGACGTACGTACTGGCTATTCCAGGTGATGTTGAACTTGGTGAAGCAGAGGATAAAGCGTTCCAGAGGACGTTGTCTCAGTCTATAGCCGAGCCATATCTCTATGTGCCAGGAAAAACCACTCCAACAACAACAACAACGACGACGACAACAACAACAACGACTGAACCTTCAACACGACGAACGTACGCATACGCAGCACTACAGAGGATTGTCACAAACCCGCCGATAAGACGAACCACAACCGCACCTACCCAAGCGCCTTTCACATATGCTCCATTACCGCAGGTTTTCACCATTGCTCCGGTAGAAATAGCCCCAACAATTTCCCGGATTATGCAAGCATCTCCCGTTAAACTTTCTGGATCACCATTCTCCTTTTCTGACGCCATAGTTCTCACGCCATTAGGAAAGGGAGGGCGGAATAAGATCATGCAATCAGTCCGGCGCGCTTGGATGCAGATACTAGGTCGTGATGTTACCGTCAGCGAAATTGGGGTCTTATCAGACAATTCTTACAATCCACCGATCACGGAGGATGGTCTACCCATCCGGAATATAGTGTACGCTATCAGCGGTCTTTCTAATGGTTCGGTTGATGAGCGCAAGGCCAAGCAAAGATTTCGTGAGTATATCAGGGATGCACCGATAACTGATGTATATCTAGTGCCGGGTCCCGAATGATATGCAATGGTTTCTCTGTTTTTAAGCACGGGTTGTGGTTCACGGTAGACTTTTGTTGTAATTACTAATTAAAATTCAGCGTGTTGGTTGCAATCTGCAATACTTTTATACAGATACTGTCACATTGGTCGAATGCAGACGGCGTCCGGAATCTAAAACAGTATTTTAGTCAACTCTTTACAATCCAAAACATGCACCAGGAGGGAACAAACGTTCATAGGCCTTCGCAGCAAAACAGAAATAACAGAAGGACGAGCCCGTAAAGACATGCACTGCAACATTAAACATTCTCGATACTGAATATTTTAAAAAAAACATTTCGGAAATATTTTGAAAGTGGTTGCAATGCTTGATGATTCCCGTTACGTACACAATCGTGGGAGGAACGTTTACCCGATTTGAACCATTGGTCACTTGCTGTACGTTTTGACCGGTAATTACATATTAGAGAAGCGTTCGTTTTAATCCGTTAGCGGATGTGATACGATCCTTAATTGTTGCTGTACGTAGGTAACGAGTGTCGTACGTAATCTGAAAATGCTAAAATGCTACATAATCTGATATTTTTATGTGACAGTAACGGCTTTCAAAACCGCTGCTGCTGTTTATCTGTTCAAAGCTGCATTTTCTGCAACTGCCAGTTTTCTAAATCTGATTTTTAAACATCCTTGGCATCTTTTTTTCTGAATGGTTACCCATCAGATCACACAAATGGTAATCGACTCAAAAGATCTGGTTGACAAATATAACGTTAAAGCGAATGCTAATCACTGCTGATGGGTTGGTGCATGGTCTGTGCCATAGTCAGAAAATTAGATCCTGAGGCTCTTTCTACACTACTTTTACCGTCGGTACCGATCCTTCCTAGGCACCGTCATTAGCATAATTCTCCTTCTGCGAACTACAACAGCACTGTCCCGCCAGGCACCATGCAAGAACAAACGCCCACGCTGCGTCCAGCTCATCGACTATGAAGAAAAGCGCACACTTCCCATGAACCTGTTGTTCAATTCGACGCTTCTCAATAAGAACATCACGACTCACGACACCCGAACAATCACCTTTTCATTCCCCTACAACACACTCCACAATTTCAGTGAATAACCGAATGGTGTTTTTGTCTCACTGCCAAAGAAATCCAGCTTCCCAAGCGAATCGACCCCTGCGGTTGTGCGTGCAGTGCCTTTGTCGTTTGGGGGCAAAATCAGGCTAATAACCCAGGGAGCGTGATCCAGACGGGGCTGAAGGGAGAAAGGGC